>VZTL01008673.1:0-20483 GCA_013400535.1 Scopus umbretta
AGAAGAGGAGAGAAGAGGAGAGGGCTCCACAGGCTGCTGCCCAGGCAAGGATGGCAGTGGTGCCCACAGACAGCCCCTCTGCCCCAGCAGGCACCTTCACATAATGATTTCTCTGTTGTTGTCCCCCCCCCTTTTTTCCTCCCCAGCCTGAACTTTTTTTTTCTCTTCTCTCATGAGCGTTCGAGCCCAAAGCACTTTAGCAACCGAACATGCCCCCTGCCACTTCTCCGCAGTGGCCCAGTGCAAACCGCAGCTGTCCCCACCGGGCTGCCACAAGCAATTAAGCCAGGGCAGGCGGAGCGAGGCAAATCAGATTAAATAGCTCAGGGGGTCGCCCGCACTGCAAGGAGATTAGAAAAAAAAACAACCTCAGCTTCCCCACAGAAGTCTTCTCAGGTCCATGTCAAGGCAAAGAGACATCTCCATCCCAAATGCAATCCCCCTTCTCAAGGCGGTACAGGGATGGGTCTAATCCTGGCGCACTCCATCAGCCCCACAGGGAGCAATAGGAGTCCAAGGCTTAGGCGCCAGTTCAGCAAGCAGTCGTTAGTGCCCTGACTTAATGAGTGTAATTAGCATTGCCCGCCCCAAGCAGCTTTACCGGAGGGCATGAGGAGAATTTCCTGCAGAAGGGATGGGGACACAAGCCAAGGGTATTTGGGCGTGATGTGACCTGCTGTCCCCACAGCACTGGGGACCAAAGCAGACCCTGCTGGTGCAAATGGCACCTATGTCTCCCGCCCCCTCGGCACCGACCCTGTCCCCAGCTCTCCTGTAGTCATGAGAGAGGAGCTGGCACCATGGGCTAAAGAGCCAAGCAAGGAAAAGCTCACAGTACCTGCACATCCTCCTCGTTGCATGGCTTGTACTCCTTGCACCACTGGTAGTCTCTCTTGAACAAACTCCTGTACATGCCTGGTGACACACGCAGCTGAAATGTGAGGAGGCAAACACAAAGAGCTGCTAGAACCTGGGGAAAGCCTTCAAAAGTGGTGATACAAAATGCTCCCTCATAGCTCAGGAGAGGATGAGCTGATTTTCTAGGTGCAGACTCTGTGTTCTGGCTACCTGGGGCCAGTTCAAGAGGGGTAACCCCTTGCTCAGCTGAGCCCCAAGCAGGGTGGCCAGGAAGGTCCTATGCTTTTTTGGCAATGGTTTCTGGGGCTCTTCTTGTCCCAGGCAGTCCCTTGCAACAAACAACTTCCTCCTGCCTTTCTCAAGCTTCCTCTGACTGCTCAGATGCCCCTGGGCAGAGCATTAATGTAAAGCTGTCGAAATACTTTGATCAGCTGCTAAGGTCCAGTGTCAACTCAGGTTAAATCAGCATGTGCTTCCGTCTCCTGTTTCGGTAGTATTTCCCATGCGCTTATCACATATTTAAAGTTAAGTGCTGGCTAACGTCAATACTCATTCTGCAAAGTGATTGGAAAAATTATGGAGGAAAACTCTGCCAAGGGATATTAAGCCAGTGACACCTGCCCTAACACCGAAAATAATAGCAGCACAAACTGATGGAGATGGGGAGAGGATTTTAGGGAAGAACTATGTGCATGTCTTGTTTCCTGTGCTCCTCCCTCAGCACCCACGATGGGTGCTGCTGGAGCCAGGAAATCAGGTGAGATGAGCCTCCAGGCCGACCCAAGAGAGATGTTTTTATGCTAAAGCATTAAATGCACTAACTTGTCAATGCATGGTAGAGGGCTGGGGGAGATGAACTCTTGTGAGGTAATTGAAGGTGTTACTGTGGGCTCCACTGCTACACGAACATGTCTACAATGCAGGGGTGGCTTGGCCAGCCAAGGCATGGGTCTCCGTTCCCATGCCTCATGTGATAAAAAGGAACCAATAACTGCACCAGCACACAGCACCTTAGGTAGGGTTCCTCGTGCCTTGCCAACAATGTCACCCATTATGGGCAAGAATATATTTTCTGTTCTCATTCCTTTTTTCTAACATTTCACTCTTTTCCCCCTCTGGGATTCCCAGACCAGTGGCTGCCTTTGTCCAGGACCCAGAAGCCTGTTGTCACCAGCTCCTATTATCCTCCCAGCCTGGCAGACCCTACAAACCCATTACTCAAACATCAGTGAGGATGAGAGTCCCATTTGTACTTCACCTTCGAGTGAGCTGTTTTCCTTGTTGCGTCCACCATGGTGAGCCAGGAACCTGGACCAGAAGAAGTCACTCAGTTAACAACCAGCAAACCAGAGCCTGTCCTCTGCATCACTGCAAGGGATAAGGAATCTAGAGACCTGGATTTGAGTACTGGCAGGAGGAAGGGGATTCATCTGGGGCTGTAGGACCCCTGTGCACCCCAAATTGGCAGTTAGAGTATGATTGACTTCATCCAGCTTCAGCAATGCAAAATATACCCGTCCAGCCCAGCAACCAGCACATATGGAGCTGGACACCTCAGGGGATACAGCTTGGTGAGACCCAGTACTGAAGAGATGGCAGCACTCCACCACTACCAGAGCCAGCCAGGAGGCAAACACGGGTGTCACCTCCTGGGATAGGGTACGAGTGCAATGGGATCCACAGCATCTGCATGGTCACAGTGTTTCCAGGGACAAGGGAAACCTCTGTCCCTTTGTGAGACACCTGCGCTCCAGAACCCTAGAGGCCTTGGTGGGAGGGGGTTCCCCATGAAGGTGTGGGGTGAGGGCTTCTTGGAGGAGAAGCCACCCCGCAGTCATATCTGGGAAGCTGCTACCCGCTCTTTCAGCTGCAGCCAGCCACGCTGGGGACATATGGCCAGGAAAGGGGCAAAGCCTACCCTTTGTGAGCTCTCGAAGCCTCCCCAGCTCCTGCTAAAGATAAAGATGGGAGCGAAAGATGGGGAAACAGGGGAGGAAAGGACCCACTTTGTGGATACATTGTGGGGAGTGGAAGAAAATATCATCCTTACCTCACTGCATGGAGGGGTGGGAAACATTGCAGAAATAAGGCAGGCAGAGATCTCCACTTGGTCTTGGAGGGCGACCGAATACACCTGAACTGTCACATCCAGATGTTGCAGCCACCTTCCTCTGAAGATCTGCAACATAAGACAGCAGGGGATGCTCAGATTTAGTCTTCTGTCCCATGACTGGACAGGAACAGCAAACCAGTAAAGAGTATTTACTCTTTAAAAAATGTCAAACATTAACCAGACTTGGATCCACTTCATCCAAGGCTAATCTCACCTAATTTTAGATGCCCACAAAGAGGACATCTCCCTCTGAGCTGATCCTTCCTGGCTTCCTGGCTCATTTAGCCCAACTCATATGACCAATGTAGGTACGTACTTGGGGATGCTTTCTCAGAAAGCTTGAGTTTGGCCAGATGAATCTTGTCCAAGAGTCCAGTTTCTGTAGCTACACATGAGCCTCGCTATCGGTTCAGAAAGGAGATCCTCTGACACTACAGCAATGCACACAGTAGTAAATGCTAGTGATGCCGCATTGAGTCAGAAAGATGACATCTTGTCTCCAGGTTGCCCCACAGAGGAGAGCCGGTCACGGAGCTGGGTTCACAAGCACCATTGGAATGAGCTGAATTTCTAGAGTTACTTCTCTTTGCACCTTGTTACGCACCAGTGTATAACTGGTGCCCGAGGGTGCTAACGCTCTGGCAGGGGTCATGTGCTGCTAACAGCTCAGCACTGCAGTCAGGCAGAAGGAGAAGCCCTTTGTCCCCACGGTGTTTTATGCAAATTAATATTAGAATAAATGATGCAACAAGGAAAGAAATTATTTCCAGAAATGTGAAACTCTCGTGTTCTCCTGTGCTTGTATTAAAGGGATTACACTCCATTTCCTTCTTAATACAGCTAATGCTCTATGGGAAGCCCTCAGGCCAGGGATTAAAGCACTTATTCAATTAATTAGGAACAAACTTCTGCCTTAAAGTCAAACACACAAATATCAGTAAGACCTTGAGAGTGTCTTCCTTCCATGGCGGGGAAAATGGATCCTATTTCTGATGTAAATGAAACCAGGTCAGCACTCTAAAATTATCAGGAATAACATAAATTAAGAGCATTCACTTTTAAAGTATCAGGGTACTGTAAAGCAGCATGGTAAAAGAGGGACAGTGCCATCATTTTGAACTCGGCATCTGAAATCCCGTCAGTTACAGGGGAAACAGAATAAGGTTGTACAAGACTAATACAAATGAGATACAACTTTAGGATGTAACATAGGTAACTAGCTCCAAGCTGCAGGCACAGCAGTGTTTGGATATATTTGAAGTGAGGGGTGAAATCCTGGCCCTGCTAAACTCAAAAACCCAAAATGCTTATTCAGTAGGATCCAAATTTCACCTAAGGTGTCTGATTCATTACTGAGATAGGAGACAATTTCCCAAAACCTGGCTCCAAATCCTAATCTTCCTTGATGATGGCTTGATCCTTCTGTCTTCTCGCAGGCACAGCTCACATGAAATTAAAAGGCATTTTGCCAGGATAATTCATGCAGGAGCAGCCCACTATTGCCGTTCAGCTTCCTACTTCTTCTTCCCAAATACCAAATGATGGGGCTGATAATTGCCAACATAATACCAATTAGAAGTGGGTAGGAACCAAGCTCCCAGCTCTCATCTTCCTCTGCCCCCAAGAGAGCTTATCTGCCTCCTCGTTGCTAATTCAGATATGGAGAAAAAGTAAGCCAGCCACATGCCTTTTTTTCAAGTTTTTTTATACATATGGACTTTTTTAAAACTTCCTTCACAGACACCTGTGGGCTGCAGTGTCATCATCTCTCCTGTGATACCAATTCCTTGCAATGGTCCCAGATTTCTTTTGAGCCTCCCAATACAAGAAAACCCAGCAGAAGGATGCTCCTGCAACCTTAACGATTCGATGATTCTATCCCTCCCCTGGCACCCCCGCACACAGTGCTCAGTGCCGGCTGCACACGAGAAGCACCAGGAGGGAGATATCCAACAGGAGTGAATGGAAATATTGTGTTGGCTTCACATAAGCTGGAATTGCCCTCTCCCTACAGCATTCAGCATGATCATCCAAACTCTGCTGGGCTACACAAAGCAGCAACAGGCACTTTGGTGTTACCTGCAAATCTCAGCCATTCGGTTGCTTTGTCAGCATTTTTTTTTCCCAAACAGCTTTTCCTCTGCCTTTTCCTCCCCACCTTCTCCCACACTAAATACTTTCTATACGTTTTTTCTAAATCTTCCCTGCCCTAGGAGCAGTTCATTGAAGAGGGCTCAATGTACCCTGCATGGCTGCTGCCTGTGCAGCTGTCTGCACCTCTCTAAGTTATAAGTTAATGCTGAAGACCAACACTGTGCTATAAACACCTGCAGGAGAAAATTGCTCTTAAATAATTGGTTTATTTTCGCAATACTGCAGGGAGGTCATGGCTGAGATTCCCAGGACCGGGAGCCTAAACCACGTACCTGAATGGAAGTGCCCCTGTTTCTCAAGGCAATGATTACCCAAAACATGCAGGGAGGTTTTCAGAGGGTGCTGGTGCTTTTGACCTTTCTACATCATGGTATGTGCATGGATACAAGGGAATTACAACAAGCCAGCCAGGACCAGATTGTCAAAGGCAGACAATTATGTGTTTTAGCAGCACCTTGGGAGAATTTCTCCAATGGGCCCAAATGTGTAACAGCTGAGTTCAGGTCCTTTAAAATCAGATGGGAAGAGTTTAAATTAAAGTAAAAGACCTTAGCTATAATGTAAAACAATGAGATTGGTGTACCTGATCTGTGCAGCTCCTTCCCAATATCCTGCTGGACATTTCCCTGTGCTTAGAGGTACCTATATACCTCTGGAAAGTCAATCTCATAGCCTCAGTAAGACTGCAATAGCATATAGGATGTGACACAAAGATGAATTTCACCTCAGCTGGGCCCTAACTTCCCATATCTGTTGTCTTTTTCCACTTGTGAAATGGCAACAGTGCTATCTAAGCCTGCATTGCTTTTGTGCACGGCACTGCACTTAGTACCAGCAGGGTTCAGGTGAACCACCTCAGCTATTAACAACTCATTCAATGTAAGAAAACATGGCCAAGGAGGACATACCTCCCTGTCAACCCAGCTCTTGACAAGTGCTCTTTGGGCTGGGAATAAGATTCATTGCCTGCCCCCCTCTCCTCGTGAGGATGTTGAAAGAGGGAAGCGATGGGTAAGCAGGACCCACATCACGTGAAAGAGGCAGGGCCTAATCTGTGAATCTCCATTCAGGTTATCACCACGGGGAGACAAAGCGCAAAGGGGAGACTCTTCTTCAAGGGACGAGTGTTGACAGCCCATTCTGTCAGCATGAGGTCAGTCATCCCTTTGGGTCTAAAAACATGAACTTTCGTGGCAGTGCAGCAGTCCAACATGGGAAGGTTTCCCATGGAGTTACTTATTTCCTGCTTCTCTCCAGTTTTCTTGGTAAGCCTGTGGGGGCATTTATGGCATCTTGTGATCAGAAATAAACAGCATCCTTCAGCCTCAATCTGAGGCACCTGTAGCTCTCTTCCAGCCACCTAAATGAGTTACAGGACTGAGCCCTCAAAGTCACGCTCCTTGTTGCACAGATGCTCCTCTCTACGGAAGACAAGGGCAGCTGGTGAACTCAATGGCAGTGTCCCAAATCTTTGGGCAGTTCTGCTGTAGCCTCCTAAAACAATCAGCTGTTTGCTCACGGTTCCCTGAAAAAAAGCATCCATCACCAGAGGATGGCTGAAACCTCATCACTGTCTATGCGATGTGTCCTGTGATACAAATCAATGCATATTTATGCACCTGTGTAAGGCAAATACATATATGCATTGTTGGAGAACCTAAATCTGCTCACTAATGCCCTTGTTTAAATAGCCCTTTAACCACATCACTTTTCTCCTCGTTAGGTTAAGTCGCTAGAGGTGAAAAAGCCCTTCCAAAATGGTTTTCACTCACTCACTCAATCCAAAGTAAACATGCCTCTGGGACCATTATGTGTATCAGATATCTGAGGCTTTGTTAAGAGCTTGGCTGTTAGGTAAATTCTGCTTCTCTTTCTCCTTGGAAGGAGAAGGTTAAAATCAGAGATAGGCTTACACAAGTACGGCAGAACAGCACCATGCATTTGGGACACGTTGGAGTAACAAGTGAAATTCAGAGCAGAGCATGCAAGTGACCCAGTCCGGGCGAGGCTCTTGATCTAACATAACTCTGGTGACAATATGATGTTGGCTGACTTAAGCCTGTCACTTGCAATCACATTTGTCACAGATCTCATGGTGACAGAGAGCCTGACCTTTTCACCAGCAGCCAGTAGAGCCACCATATAGAGCCCACAATAACATGCAGGAGTCCTTGCTAGCAATAAATATATGGGGGCTGTGCATTTAGAGCATGCCATGGAAAATCCTCAAGCCATAACCCCACATGTCTGGAGGAGCTCTGGGTTTCAGCCAGATGGTCTTCCCTTGAGTCTCACCTCGCAATACAATCACATCTTCTTTTTAAAGGCAAGTTTGGCAGGATAACGACCACTCCAAATCAGCTCATCCAGATGTCATCCACAACTGACTACAGTGGAGCCTCTCCATTGACTGCACCAAAGTTTGGACTGGGTCTGCAACCAGGAGATTTTCCCACTGCAGCCATTAGCTGTTCAGCTGATCTAAACTTGTCGGGGAGAATAAAGCAACCACCTGCTTCCAGTGACAGGAAAAGTAAAGTGAGATCAAACACTAGCAGGAGGAGAGAATTTAAGCAATGTGAGAGGTGGCTGCATGTCATTTCAGAAGTCACCTTTTGTCTTTGATCTGTGCTTAGGAACCGGGCACCTCCTGGATCAGATGGTCATTAGAGAAGTGTGCCACCAAAGTCATCCCACCTTGAAGTCTCAAGTGTTTGCTTTCCCCAGGGATCCTCCTCCTACTTCCGCTGCCACGTAAATCATCTGCCCTGAGATTTCCTTTAGGAAAGCCAATTAATACAGGTTAGGGAGCAGGGACCAGGACTCACGTCCTCCTCTAATGCCAGGATCATTCACTGTGATGAAGCTGAGACTGCTCTTTTATAACTGTATTATACATGCACAGGTAGGTCCTCTAAAGATCAGAGGAGAGTTATTATAAAAGCTGTTATGCCAACAAAAAAAGCCCTGGCCCTGAAGAGCTTGCAGTCTAAACACACGAGACAGATAAAGGACTTTGGCTTGAAGGGTTTTAAAGATGAAGCACTCCAAGACAAAGCAAGCTGCAGATCACACAGAAAAACTGTGGCAAAACTGTGGATAAATCCCACTTTGCTGAATCCTCAATTTTCCTCTTAACAGCTCCTTGGAGCACTGCCTCGTTATTGCTAACAAAGCACTTGTTTTAGCAGCACACTTTGGGGAAATAAAATACTGTGCAGTTTTAATGTGGCAAGCACATGCAGCTACACTCTAAAAGCAGAGATTTACAGCAGGTATGCATGCAGATATTTGCCAACCCTGGGCATGCAATAAAATAAACCCTTTGCATTTAGTTTGTTGATACCTTTGGTGAGTGTTAACAAGAGGCTAAATCATGGGGAAGCGAGAGCTTGGTCTCAGGTTACCCTAGAAATTGGCTAAGGCTGCAGAGAGGATTACAGTCCCAGAGCCACCCTAAGTACCGAGATGTCATTACGGCAAAATCAAAGGTAACCATGGGGCTTGGCAGGTAACTGTCAACAGCTATGGGAAAGAGCCAGCCCGGGAAGGAGCTCCGTGTCAGGATGAAATTCAGCCACCTTTATTTTCATTTCAGGTGAGGGGTCAAGCAGAAAAGCTATCCCCAGCGGCCTTTATTTACAGTTTTCAAGGGAGCGGCCGATGAAGCATTTAGAGGAAGAAGGATGAACCCGCTCGTCCCCCACTCACGGAGACCAGCCCGATGACAGACACAGGATGCTGTAATGGCACGAGAGCTGGGAAGACGCCTTTTATGAATGAAACAGCAGTGGTCCTAATGAAGTCATTAACAAAACTCCCGGTGATTTGAACAGAGCCAGGACTTCATCTGTAATATTTGCAGAGAGACCAAGGAAAAGATCCTTCTGTCAGGACACTTGCTTTCTGCAGCACAGGAGCTCACTCCCAGCAGTGATAACAACAGCAATGCCCCATAAGCAGATTTCTAGGCATTTCTTCCACCTGAGTTTTGTTTTACATTTCTTCTCTCCATCCTACCTAGGCAACCAATCTGAATTTCTAAGAAACCGCATGTCTAGGAGAAGACATGAAGAACATATTGGTTCTTTTTTTTTTCTCCTAGACATGTAGACAATTTGCTATAAAAACCTTGCAAGGTTTTTGTATTTGTCCGGATCTCCTGTTGATGAATGAATATGGAAGCTATAAACGGTTTTGTGTTGTCAAGTCAGGTAGATACATCCATGCTGGAAAAAATACCAGGGACTGTTCTTTGGCCCTAGGCTCACACCCACACAGCCCAGCCAGCACTCCCCATAGCAGACTGGTCCCATGGAAACTTCCCACTGAGAACTTTATAGTCTCTGAGCCATGCCTGGTCATGGAAGAGTACTGTTAACCCCAAAACACGCCTGGACCATGCTAATAATTTAACTTTATGGACTACTGCATGTCACTGGCTGGGCCCACAACCTGGTCCTGTTTAATGCAGCAGTGGAAAATACAGCCAGTGTGTACATACTGGGCATCCAGTATCTTTCTGTGTTGCTATCAAGTAAATGGTAGATGACTTGCAAGGGAGTTTTAAGACCTCACAGCTTCAGGCTGACCAGCACAGGGAGGCAGAGGGTGATGGCGTCCCACAAGGACACTGCAAGGCACAGCCCCCGCTCCTCCGCAGACCACGGGTGGCAGCAATGCAAGGAGCCAAGTGTCTCCCGCCATGCCCAGAAATTCCCACCCAGGGCAAGAAAGAAAAAACAAAAGGCGAAATTTCCCCTTTTCCGCTCAGACACCGAAAACTTTCCTTCACCCTCCCTCCTCTTTAAAGACCTAAACCCTACCAGCAGCCAGTTTTGCAAGGGTTAACCAGCATGAAATGAATGTGGAGAGACAGTCCGGGACCGTAATCACTTATTATTTTCAGGTAATATGCTTTATCTCTGACTAATCTCCTCATCTGGAGAAACACTCACTGCAGACAAGAGTCACCGAGGTTATCTCTGATGATGGGGCTCTACGGACTACTGGCTGCGAGGGACCGAGGAGAGGCCAAGGAGAGGACTTCAATTATGGCCTGAACTATGCTCTGGTAGCTGAAAGGCCATTGTTTAATCTACTAGAAATCATCTATTTTAGCAGATAAAGGGATTACTTGGGTTTTCTTTTCCCCAAGAACAGCGTGTTATTCCAACTACTAATGGAACACTCAGTATTTAATTAAAGAAAAAGCACAGGGAGAAGCAACACAGGCATCAACATCACTTCTGGGGAAATTCAAATTGATTGTCACCCTTTGATGCTGCTCAATCACCTCTATCTCACTCACCCTTCCTACAGCCCAGATTAAATCATCTGGTTCTCTCTATCCTGCACATTTGATGATTTTTTTTTTTTTTCCTTTTAGGGATCCCATCCAAAACTTTGGGGCTATACAATGTGAATTCACCGCTCTGCAGAAAGCTCCTGACTTATAAAGAGCCAGATTTAAGAGGAGAGTGTGGACATTTGAGTTGGATTTTGCCTCTTCTTCTGCACGCTTGGTGCTGGTGGCTGTCTGGCAGGGGCCTGTCTGCCTGGCCCATTAGCGTAATCTGGTGTCGTAGGTCCGGTGTTTGGGAACTTAAAGTGGCTTCATTGCCTAAGGATGAACTTGAAACCACTGCATGCATAGATCTTCTCTTTGCCCCTCTTCGCTCTTAGTTCCCTTGTTTTTGCCATCTCCATTTTCAGAAAGCTTTGCCCTTTATTTTTTGTCCCGCAGACTAATGATCATAGAGGACAGTTATAAGTCATTCTCAAGTGGTCCACTGTGTTCAGCAAATACAGACTCGTTTTCTTATGCCATCGATCCTTTCATGTCCACAGTTTGCAGACTCAAAGGGTCTGTGAAGGAAGGTTAGGAAGTAGCAGCTTACAGAGGTAAGTGTAAATTCAGTATGTAGGGGTGCACACCTCTGTTGAGAAAATGGCAAAGCAAAAAAAAAAAAAAAATCAAAATGAAAACCAGAAATCTAGTTTCTCCTACCATCCGCATCTTAATCCTCTTCCCTTTACCAAAACAAAGAACAGGGTACCTTAAAAGTGATTATCCAGCCAGCCAGCAGCCAGAGTTTCCTCACACAGATGACTGTCCCTTTGGTAAATCCTACTGCTCATTTCTGACATGGTCTCACAATCTGTAACATTTCATGGCAAATACCAGCTGTCTTGTTTTGCCTTCCTCACCATCCTTTTCTTTGCACATAGAGCAAGGACAGGGACCTACTGAGTAGCCTTATTTTTGCTTTCATGATTTGTCTGTGCATTTTCATGACTGTTTCCGATGATCATCCACGCGCCAGCTACATCCTTCTTCAGATCTCTGTAGAGGTATCTGTTGCTGTCCTGTGTGGTGAAATTCCTCAGATAAATGGGGCAGTCCATCTTGTCCACCCTGCTGCTACCTGTGTAGTTCTCATCCTTTCTCCCTTTTCTCCTGGTCTTTGTCTGGCCCACACCAGTGTTTGATCTGCATCAGTCATCATCGGACACAGCAACCTGACTTGGCACATCTGATGAACTGGCACCACCACTGAAGATGTGATCATCCTCCAGCTCTTGATCTCCTTGTCTCACTTTGCCCAAAGTCTTTGGTGACTGTAACTCCATCCTTCACTTTCTACAGGCAGCTCCAGAAGTTGCTGCAAATTATCAAGTCACCCTGTCTGCTACCAGTCATTGTGTTGAACCAGTTGTTCAGCTTCATCTTGACCAGGACTGCTGACCTCACCTCTTCATAATGTTTTCCAGCAGCTTCTTACACATATCATATAGCCCTAGGGCACTACACACACCTATTGCAACATACTGGGTCAAATGACTTTTTGAAATTGTGCAACTGAAGTTCTTGATATCTCTGAACGTGCCAGTGACTAGCTTCTTTGGCACTGGTTTTGCTGTACTGTCCTTCAGTGGAAAATGAATCCACGTTCTGAATCCTCCAGCAAGGAACACAGTGAGGAATTTGCTTAGGTATCAGGAATTGCACTGAATTTGGAAGGTCACCATTGTGGGAATTTGCTTACTAGGATCCACTTTTTCTTGTTCAGGAGATCTTTTCTTTCCTGATAACATACAATTGCCTAGCTGGGTCAATGACCCATGCTACAGCCCCATCAATCCATTCTCAGCCCCTCAGATTTCTTCAGTCTCCTGACCCTTCTTTGCAGCCTCTGCCAGCAAGATTCTTCTTGTCATCCTGCTCCTGAAGCGTTATAATCTCCCAAAGACTGTGAATCTCTTCATCTCTTGATCGGTCGTCTGTAAAAATTCTGGTAATATTTCACCCATCTGTTCAGCCTGCCCTCTTCTGAAAGTAGGGGGCTCTCCTCAAAATCAATATGGTGGAGAGTACACTTGTTCTTCTTCCTTGGCATCTATTATAAAAGGCCATCTTGATTTGGACTTTCACAAGAACACTTTAATGCTGCCTTGCTTTTTAAACCAATTCTCCTTCACTGGCCTTGCTGTTTGACTTTTGCCCGGCTCTGGGTATGCCTACTCAGGGTACGTCTTTTCACCTATGCATTCTCCTTATCAATGGCCAGGTGGAGAATGTCTTCCAACACCCAGGCTCAGCATCTGCCTGCTTTCGTTCTCACCCAGTCATGTTAAATAAATGTTGTTGAAACAGATGATGAGTTTATGACTGCAGAAGACCACTGCTCCAGGGGATACCCAGGGCTTGCTCTTCCTCTAATTACTACTTTTGGTCTTCCTAAATGACAATGAGAGCTTTTCGGCTCTGCTGCCTGTTTAGTTTGCACTTGCAACTTTTTTTGCGTACATAGAGCCTGTAGAGCCTCATGAAAGCCTGCAGGCACTTGCCATATTTGTTCCTGGTTAGTATTCTCTTTGCCAATCTTTGGCATGTGCCAATCAGTCGCGAACGTCAGTCACTGGGTACACGAATGGTTCACTCCTAAGGTACGGCTTAGGCATGCAATGACTGCCAGCAAAATTGCCTGAAATTCCTCAAAGAAATCAAGGAAATTCTTCCTCAGTATCTGTCATAGGAGCCCATAAGTCTAGAAGCACTATGGATTGGCAGCTAACCGAAGGGCTGATTTCTGAAAGGTGACAAAACTTGAGTTGACCAGGGCTTTCTTTTTACTACTGTGATTCCTGCTGATGCCTCTCTTGTGTTTTCATCATTGTCTTAAAACAAGGTTTTCCCATATGGCATCACTACCTCATCTGGCCACCTGATTTTTCAAAAGGTGCACAGTATTATGCTGGTATATCTCTAACTTGCTCATTAGGAGTGAAATTTTACCCAGACTGATCTCAGATTCCCACCTGTGCCGGCCAAAGCTTCCATTAACAGTAATCCTTTCACTGGACCACCACATCAGATACTGACCTAGTTAAAGATATCAGATAGCATCTACATGGCCAAGAAGACTGAATAGAGCTCAAAACGTTTCTTGCCAGTAGACTTCATGGCAGACACAGCCCTGTGGGTCTTAGCACGTGTTGCTCTGCATCATATGAGTGGGGTTTTGGCTTAGATGATAACACGGTGCTCGGCCCTTCTACAACAGCCGTACTTCCAAGAGAAGGCAATTCTTATTTAGGCATCACAGCAGTATCCAAATTACCCAGATCACCTGCCTGGTTGGGCACTAAAACCTGGAGAGAAATATCACTGTATTGGGCAAAATTAAGCACAGTGCAAAGCCAGCAAACCAACCAAGGAAAGCTCTGAGTCTGGAGCTGGAGTATAGTGCAGTGTTCAAGGTAGGACTGATGGTGGGAAAATGGGAACATGAGAGATCACTGTAGACACCCCACATGCATGCAGAAGGATCCGGGCTGAAGTTTCTCTTAGTAGCTGTCTTCTTTCAAGTACGTATTAGAGAAAAATGTCCCACATTGATTTTAAAATTTGTGGAGAATCCACAGTAAGTCCTGGCAAGTTGTTCTAACAACTATGCAAGATAGTAAAAAGTGATACCTTGTACTTAATTTGGTTGCACGCAAAGGTATTTAGAGCTGTCTGAGGTTCCCTAAGGTATCCCAGACATCTGCAATGCCTGATGTGTTTGAAACAGTGCCAGTGGGAGACCACTGGAGATGGCAAAGCAGCCCAAATAGTCCCAGCTATCCCTGTGTGAGCAGCTCAATTGGTCCCAGCTATCCCTCTGTGTGAGCAGCTCAGTTGAGCCCCTTCTGTCTGTCCTGCTTCAGTTCTGGCCACTGGTTCCTGTTTTGTCCTTTATCCTCACGCTTCTGCTCTTGCAAAGGTATTTATAGACTGCAAAAAAGTCACCCATAATAATCCTTTCCTCTAAGTAATTAAAGTGAGTTCCTCGAGAAGCTTCAAGACTTAGCTGCATGTTGTATGAAGTGGTATCTTGTCAGGAACACAGTTCCTACCAGTTTTATTTGATGTCCCCTAGCTCTTGTATTTGACTAGGCAGTAAACAACTTCATCCCCGTTACCTTACCCTGCTACTCATGATTTTGTAGGTGCTATCATAATTTGATGCACTACCGCTGTGAAATTATTACAATTCATAGCATCATTTAGGTTGGAAAAGACCCTTAAGATCGTTCTTTATTCCTATGCCTCATTCACCCCAAGATCGCAACAAGGAACAGATGATGATTCACAAGAACCCCAACAACTTCAAAAAAGATTAAATTATTTATTTCCGGGACGGACTCTCTCACTCATCAATCTCAGATTTTCTTCCTGAATGTGTCCTTTTGCTTCTCCGTATCGAAATACACTCTGCCCATTCGCTCCCAGTTGCAAGCAGAGGTCGAGGTAGCTCTGTGTCAGTGAACTGTCCTCTTCATCATTTAACACTCCATAGCCCCAGTTTTAGACTCCTACATATTTGGTCTACAATGATTTTTTATTTTCCCCACAAATCAATGACAGAAACAGAATAATGAACCAGTTTCCACAGGATTTCCCTGCAAAGAGACTCAAGGATTCATTTTTCACAGTGACATTCAGAGATCTCTGTTTAATCAGTTAGATGCACTTAATTTGCACCATGTTGATTTTATACCCTTTTTTAAAAATCCACCTCCAACATGGTATTAACCAAATACTTTCAGAAATCAGTTACATCAAGAGTTGCTCACTTACTGGAGAACAACAGCAAATTGATTTGACGAGGCCTATGTTCTATATATGCCCACTCATTTGCATCAAATTCATTGCCTTCCTTTAAGAATTAATTAATCAAATGATGTGCCTACTATTTCTTGCCTTTAACAGTGACAGGCTGAGAGTCTTAGCGTCACCCAGATCATTTGCCCAATCCTTTTAAAAAATGAGCCACTATCAGTGTTCTTAGTCCTCTAAAATCTTTCTAGTGTCCCACAATGAAGAGTAAGCATTAATGGCCCACACCGTATGCTCCTGGTTCCAAACGTTCTGAAACTCTTGGCTGTGAATTACCAGGACTGGCTGATCATAAAATATTTAATTTATGTGCTTGCTGTTTAAGGTAATCCCTAGTTATTAATGGAGTCCAAAATGCTCTTTCACCAGCACTTGATACTAACACACTATCTGATTTTCTCCTCAAACACACATGGAAAAGAAATATTAATTTAATACTCCTCCGTTTCCTTGTGGTGGTCGTGACGGCAGCTACTGCCTTTATCTGCTAACAGTTTCAATTCTTTTTACCTTAGCTGTCCATAAATTTATCTTTATGTTTTTCTACTTCCATTACTCATTCCAAGGCAAAGGTGGCCTTTTCAGGTGAATTAAGAACAAAAGATAATGGCCTTTACCTTACTCTGTAGGAGTGATCACTGCAGGGCAATCACCCCAGAGCACTAAGTTCCATTTCAAATATCCCACTGCACATCAAAAACACGTAAAAAACACAAAGATGTCGCTTTATTTCAGCCCAGGTCAGCTTCTAGCTTTAAGCAGCAGAGATGAAGCTCCCTGCTTAACACTTCTCCCAGGAAAGACACTATCTGATAGTACTAAGTTAGTCACACCTCACTGTCAGGTGGATTTTTTTATTGTTACAAAAATAAGACGAGGAAGGATTAAATTCGTGGGATCAGAGTGGCAGTTTTTAAATGCTTCTTATGAATCTTAAGCCCGAGGAGAGGCAGGAGAAATGCAGGGCACTGAAAGCTTCTGCAAACGTGCTTCCAAACACCTGGAGCCTGTGTTTAATCCACCCGCAAACAGTTGACCTCCTTCTGTTTCCCACCCGGCTCCTCTTCCCTGCAAAACCCAAAAGTCAGGCTTCTTTCCCAGTTTTGGTAAAATCACTTCTGACACGCAGAGCTACTGAAGCCTGGCCGTATCCCTTTGTCCCCCCAAACTCTGAAATTCCCACTTGCAACTGTCTCCCAAAGTGTCTATTTAATCCCACTTTTATGAGGAGCCCAGCTCCGGGTAGGTTACAGAGGTTACAAACAATGAAGCTTTTATCAAAACTTTGGCTAATCAGTCGCTAACAAGCTCTCATTCAGGAAGGGGCTAGGCAGGCCCAGGCTAAAACTAACCTGAGGGGGTAAAGAAAGGAGGGAACAAAAAAAAAAAAAAAAGGACTGGGGAGAGGGTGTTCCTTTAGAGCTGGATCTGTGCCCAGTCCACAACCACAGAAACACTTGTGCGAGCGCAGCCGCCAGAAAAAGCAGCCAGGAGTGGACACAGAGCAGAACTGCTTCTTTCAGCGATGGTGTTCGCTCACGACAGCCTAAAGCGCTGGAGTGCTATGGCTTGTGATAAACTATGATTTATTCTTGCTCTGTGGTGGAGTCCAGAGGCTCCATCACGCTCAGCACCATATAAACGTAACCAGGAAAATATCTGCTATTCCAAAACGCTAATCCTCAGTCTGCAGCCTGCAGTGTTTTTAGGGAGACCGTGAACTAGAAACAAAACCAAACCAAGCTTGTTGTCGGTAGCCCGAAAATCAGGGAATGAGGACACCTCCCCAGGAAACGTTGTAGGCTCTGAAAAATCAAGAAAGATTTGAAAACCTCTGATCTTATCATAAGGTAAGTTGGCAAAATTTGATCGCCAGAACTTCAGTCCAATAGATGACTAGATACAGGGAGGGAGGAACATACATTACTCTCCTTAGGTAAGGGATAAAAATTACTTCAACCTGTATACACGTACACAGAACACCCTTCCGAAATTCATGGCAGCGAAACATCTATTGCACACCATCGGATACTCCCTGTTACCCATTTGCAGGACAAATCAGAGGCTGAGTGAAAAAAGAGACTTTCTTAGAGCATATTAATAAGTGTAAAGTATCCAGTCTAGGAAGGAATAGGCTTAGCTGTAAATAAGGGAGCGGTACTAGAGCTTAAATTTAATTTGAGCTGTTCTTAGTGAATTCCTTGATATTCTTGAGAGTGGAGCCACAGCGCTGGCCCACTGCAAGAGAAAAGTTAATTCTCCCATCTTGTCCCTGAGGATGAAGAACTCATTCCCAATTTCATGGATTACTCTGGAGAAAGATATAAAAGAATTCTTCATGTGCAGACTGTACGTGGGCCATAGAGTTACTGCCTTGCCTCTTGCCAGCCCTGGGGAAAAAGTGAGACTTATATTGCAAATGCAGCCAAAACAAACCAAACCTGTGGTTCCTGCTTCACTGCAGCAGTTCGGAGCCATTGAAGGGATCCTGGTCTCCCTCCTACTGGTAAAGTCAATAGCAGCCAGCATGGGCTATTAGGTCCCGATCCTCCAACATGTTCCCTGTGCCTAGACCTCCGCATCCTGGGGAAACGGAGAGAGACCCAGGGGGATGCAGGTATCGGCTCCCGCTGCGGGGCTGGGCGCTCAGGTCTGAAGCATTTTCAGGTTTCCGTGTTCAGCTGCACACACCTGAGATTCACGGCAGGAAAGTTAAGCCTGTACCTACACGTTCAGAGGAGCAGGGCCTTCGAGGCAAAGACAGCGTCTTCCTCGCAGGGGGAAAAGCGCTTGCCGCATGCGCGACAAGGACAAGCACAGCACCAAAGCGAACGGTGCGGCTAGCGCAAGGCAAGGATGGGGAGGACCGTGCCTCTCCTGCAGCGCTTTTCCTGGGGAAGCCTTGAAACGCTTTCCAAGGCAGCGGGCTGGAGAGGTTTGCACGTAACCGCAGCTGGCTGGGGATACGGTTCAGCCCCGACTCCCGGGTGCCATGGGCTCCCCTACGCGGCAGAGCTCACTGCCACACTCGTAATGCCAATGCTAACGCATGTCCCAGCGACTCGGTAATCACAGAGAAACGTCGCAGCGTTGCTCAAGCCCAGCCCCGAATCTGCTTGCAGTGGTGGGCAGCAGCCTCAGACCCTTACCTTGAAACTGATTTCAGTTTTGCGTTTCGGCACCTCGCTTGCCAGCTTCTCGGTGCGTTTCCGAAAGGCAAACGTCTCCCAGACCTCTCTGGAAAAAAGCAGCATTTAGAAAGCAGAGAGGCAGAGGGCTGCATCTCTTCATGCTGCTCGCTTCGTGCCTTGGCAGAAGGGAACAGCAACAGGTTTGTACTGAGAGCTGACGATGTTTCGAGGCAACACTGCATGCTACCTGCAGGAGAAACGCATTAAGAAAATTAAAACATTTTTACAGCCGTCACACCATCAAAGTTTTATTCTCTCCACTCTTTAAATTAAGTGTTGGTTTGCATATCCCTGCCACCCTGGCTATGTAATAACCTCTCGAAAGCTATTTTTGCTTCACGTTCCTTACTCTTGAGTAAAGCAAGCAGGAGTTTTCCGAGGACAGGCATTTTTATTAGAGCTAATTCAGCATTATTTTCTCACCCGTTTCCTCTGGTGGAAGCAGAGAAATCAACTAAAGAAAACTCGAAGGCAGCATACCATGCCTCTGAGGGAAACTGCCTTCCCCACCTGGTCATAACCAGGCTGTTCCTCTAGATGGCTCTGCCTTTGCCCAAATACATCAAATCCCTGAAGCAAAAAATCACAATTTCGAGCCACAGTGGCTTTCGAGCCACTGACGGCTCCCCTCCCTCCCACAACGATCGCGGGTTTTTTGAGCAAACGGATAAACACAGATTTGTTGTAATTTTAGCGAATAACATTTTCGGCTTAGCTCTTCAAACACAGAGGGAAGTTGCTTTTTAAAAATCTACCTGCTTCTTGTCCTTTAGATGCCCTTTCTAGCCGCGATTTCCCCATAAACTGCTTGGTTTAGATGTTGTCCGGTCAAACTTCAGATCAGCGTTTTCCAGCGTGACCCTTCTCCAAAGAGATGCGGAGCTGTTACGAACAGCAAAGGCAAGGAAGGGAAAAGGCACCTTGCAAAACGTAACGTAAAATTTTCTCCTGCTGTTCTGGCTATCCAAATACACACGGTGAGCTCTTTCCCCAGAAAGATGCAAAATAAAATCAGCAGCAGTAACAGTGACAGAAACAAAACAACAACAGGAAAAAATGCCCCCCCCCCCCCAAAAAAAAACCCCAAACACCAAAAAGCCGAACACCTCCCCTTGTGATTAAAGGAGGAAACCCCAAATCACAATTCTTTATCACTTTTAAGTGATTCTCTGTCTCCAAACTGTCTGTCCACTTGTTTTAAAACGAAACATCATGGTGAAAATCCTCCAGTTACTACAGCCCTGCTTAGATCACAGGAGGGATGAAAATTTGGGATTGGAGGGAGCCCGGGAAAGCTGCCCCGATTCAGCTTCACTGTTTTACGTGTGCGTTGGTAACTATTTTACCGGAGACATAAAACGCAAAGACTTTTCCCAAATGCCCCAAATCCCGATGTCAAGTCAAGACACCCGGCGCTCGCAACCCTGGGGGACAGCGCTTGGCATCTGTACCTGGAAAGGGGATTTTTCGGCGTTTTTACCAGCAGGAAACGGAATAACGATCCCGTTTAAGACCCGGGGATTGACATCTTCTAAGCGACTGACCAGGACTGTACACGCTCCCGCACCATCGCCCGTATTTTTCTCGTTATACGTGGGGGTCCGACCGTGGGCTTTGCCCCGGACGAGAAGGCTTTGCCGGAGCTGGTCCCCGTACAAACCCCGGGACGTCGGGATGGTTAGGAATTCCGAGGGATTCTTCTCTGCAAAAGGATGCGCTTTCCCTCCAGCTCCCCCAAAGGCGAAAATCAACTTTCACGCATCAAATCGCGGCCGGCGACCTCCAGCCCTTGCCCCCCGCAGTACGAGCCGGTGTTGGGGGGGGGAGGGGGTTTAATTTCGGGCAATTTTTAATCCAAGCCTGCGATCCCAGCCCCGGCTGTTGCGAGACGGGCGGCAAAATTACACATGCCTTGGGAGGGTTTAACGCGAATTTCTCCCTGCGCGTTCCCGTCGGGGCAACCGCGGCGATGCTAACCTGCCCCAGCCCTCGGGGGGCGGGG
>VZTL01008673.1:20947-32992 GCA_013400535.1 Scopus umbretta
CGCGGGAGACAGCGGTCCCCGTCTCCGGCGGGTCCCTCGTCCCCTCGGGGCCGGTGACTTGAGGAGACCAGGCTCCCTTGGTCCCTCAGGGCCGGTGACTTGAGGAGACCGGGCTCCCTCGTCCCCTCGGGGCCAGTGCTGTGAGGAGACTGGGCTCCCTCGTCCCCTCAGAGTCCGTGCCATGAGGAGACCGGGCTCCCTCGCGCCCTCAGAGTCGGTTGCNTCCCCTCAGAGTCCGTGACATGAGGAGACCGGGCTCCTTCGGTCCCTCAGAGTCGGTGACATGAGGAGACCGGGCTCCCTCGTCCCCTCAGAGTCCGTGACATGAGGAGACCGGGCTCCTTCGGTCCCTCAGAGTCGGTGACATGAGGAGACCGGGCTCCCTCGTCCCCTCAGAGTCCGTGACATGAGGAGACCGGGCTCCTTCGGTCCCTCAGAGTCGGTGACATGAGGAGACCGGGCTCCCTCGTCCCCTCAGAGTCCGTGACATGAGGAGACCGGGCTCCTTCGGTCCCTCAGAGTCGGTGACATGAGGAGACCGGGCTCCCTCGTCCCCTCAGAGTCCGTGACATGAGGAGACCGGGCTCCTTCGGTCCCTCAGAGTCGGTGACATGAGGAGACCGGGCTCCCTTGTCCCTTCGGGGCCGGTGACATGAGGAGACCGGGCTCCCTCGTCCCCTTAGAGTCGGTGACATGAGGAGACCGGGCTCCCTTGGTCCCTCAGAGTCGGTGACATGAGGAGGCCGGGCTCCCTCGGGGCCGGTGACATGAGGAGGCCGGGCTCCCTCGTCCCCTCGGGGCCAGCGCTGGCCCCCGCGGTGTGGGTTCGGACGAGGGGCGGCGGGCCGCAGCCCTCGCCCCCTCCCCGAGCTGGCCGGGAGGGCTGAGGCTGGGAGTGCCGGTTGTGCAAGGCTCCTTCGGCCGTGATTCACGGCTCCCCTCCCTGCCTGCCGCTCGCCGGCCCGGCCGCGGGGCACAGCCGGGGCCCGGGAGTGGGCGGAGGGCGGAGGTGCAGCGGGAGGGTGCAGGGCCGGCCGGGCAGGGAGGGGACGTGCCGGTCTGGGGCTTTTGGGGGGACACTGTGGGGTCACTGCTCCCGTCAGGCCCGGGCACGGGCAAAGGGGTGTGTGGGGTCAGCTAATGCCGCCACAGCCCCCTCACGCTCGGTAAGTGCCCCTGCTTGCTGTGGGGCAGCCGGAGCAGGGGCAGCCCCGCTTGGCACTCTCTTCGGCCAGGTCTGAAGTAGAGGTGCAGCTCCTCCGCGGAGGTTTATGCTCCGTGGTGGGGAGGTTCTCCTCCATGTGGCCTTAAGGTTCACCTGGGTGTTGCAGGGGTGGGTGGGATGGTGTCCTGCAGCCAGGGTTTGGATCCTTGTACTGGACAACAGAGCTGTAGGAGAGGTGTGGGTGCTGTGCTGATCGGAGAAGGCATGGATATTGCTTATCTGTCTGCGGTGGGGCTCGCTGTCACAGAATTTGACTTTCCCTGGTTTTTCTCCTGTTTTCCACCAGGGAAGGGAAACTACTGGACCTTAGATCCCAACTGCGAGAAGATGTTTGACAACGGGAACTTCCGTCGCAAACGCAAGCGGCGCTCTGAGCCCAACACCCCCGCGACCGCAGCTGCGGCTTCCTCTCTGGGGGGCCTGAAGGCCGAGGAAGAGCGACCCATCCCAGCCGCAGGCAAACCGTGTGGAAACAGCCCACCCCCAGAGCTGGACCCCTCGCCTTCTGCCAGGGACCATCCAAAAAGCTCCTCTCCCTCCGGTATCATTTCATCCACCCCTAGCTGCCTCAGCACCTTCTTCAGCGGCATGAGCTCCCTGAGCAGCGGAGGCAGCCGGCTGACAGGGGGTCTCGGCAGTGACCTGCACCACAGGAACTTCTCTGCTGGACAGCTGAGCAGTGGCACTTTCACGCCTTCCAGCAGCTCTTCTCAGGAGGTGCCTTCGCCAGACCAGCTGCAGCGGGTGGCCGGACCTTCCCCCGCCTACTACAGCTCCTTCCATCCCAGCAGCAGCACCCAGGGAGCCCAGTACAACCACTACTACAACTTCACGGTTAACAGCCTCATCTACACCCGGGATGGAACGGAGGTGTAGGATGCTGGGGCAGTCGACCGGCGAGCGCTGCAAAGGGAACGGGAGTTGCAGGTATATTGGGCGGCACGGAGGACCGTATGCTTTTGCAAAGCAGCATTTCAATGTGGACACTTCCCAGGAGTTCTTCCAGGAAGAGAGATCTTCTCACCTTTCAAAATAAGAACACCTCTTAAACACCAGCAGAAGGCAGATGTAAAGTCTTTTCCCCATCCTGGAAAACGATAGGTGGTTTAGATGGCTTGCCATCTAAATTCTGCAGACGGAAGCAAACCGAATTAATGTTTTCAGAGGTTTCTAATCCTGAATGTAGAATAAGAAGTTTAAAAACTGTAACCATAAAGCGATACCAGCAAGAGCCAAGTGTAGACAACCAGTGAGTCTTAGAAGAGAACAGGAAAAAAAAAAATGAAGAGATTTCTTATGAAGTGCCTTGTACAATGTATTAAAAAACTCTTCTGCCAGCAAATGCCTCTGTAAGCCCCTGCTTTCTGCCCTGGTCCTGCATATGCAATGCACAGGGAGGGGGGGATACGCTGGGTAAACACCCACCCAAAACCTCCTCGACACCCGCGGAGGGTCGCTCGCGTCTTCCTGTGCGTGGCCTATTGTACAGCCAGGGCCGTGTCTTGTAAAACAACCTTTTTCCCTGAGCTTAGTACCAAAGATAACTCTAGCCATGCAGCTTTAGCACGAGAATAAACACTGGGGTATTTTTATACATATTTGTACGTAATGTAACTCTTCTGTACATATGTTTCTATGTGGTTTTATATTTGTAAATTATGCTCTGGAGCTGTACTTATTTATAACGTGTTTTAAACTTTGTTAAAGTCTATTTTACTTCGTTTGCCCTTCTTTTTTGTTGTTTTATTTGGTTTGAATTTTTTGTTGGTTTTGTTTTTGTTCGTTAGTGTATTAATGAAACTTTTCAGGCTGAACAGCTGTTGGGAATAAAACGTTAACAATTGTTAGATTTTTGCCTGGTTGTTCCTCAGTATGTTTGAGGTATTTTAAATCTCTGTGGGAGACAGGTTGTGCTTTCACGTGGTTTGGGATAAAAGGTGCAAAGATTTATGAACAATTCCATCTGCACAGTAAGACAGAAAAAACCTGCTCTGGGCCCAAAGGAGATGCATCTGAGCTGATCTGTGGCCTCGCATAGTCTCACTGTGCAGAGCGGGCACTCTGGGCTTTTATGTTTGGTTTTTTTGACGGTCTGAACTACAACTGTCCTTTTTCAGCCTGGTTTAGCAAAAAAAAAATAAAAAAATCTTGCAAAAGTAAAAGAAGTGGGGCTGGTTCCGGCACGGTGCTAGCTAGCAGGAGGTATGAAGTCTTGAGTTTGACTGTTGGCTCGATCCGTTTCGCAAATCAGGTTGGTTTTTTTTGTTTTTTCAAACAGGATTGCACCTGCTTAAAATGGCAGGCTAGCTGAGATGTCGGACCAGTCAGCTAGCGGGCCAGGCGACCGTCTGCTTAAACAGGCACTCCTGAGAATCCTTCCCGAATAGTGCTGCTGGGAAAGGAGAATCTGTCCTCCCTCGGGCAGCCATTACGCAAAACGATCAACTCCCAGTTCTTGCCATTTGCATAAGCTGTTTGTGGGGTGCTGTGTGCGGGTAGAGCGCAAATATAAATGTCCTCATGAGGAATGCAGCATCAATAATGAAGTTAAGCATGAAATTGCAGCTGTTTAACATATATGCATCTGCCGTGATGTAAGGCCATCCCTGCAGGCTATTCAGAAAACAAAATCCTCGGCAGCGCGATGCAGCGCCTCTTCACTGGCTACCTGCATGACATACAGGGTAGTGATGCAAGGCAAGCCCCTGGCCTGCCCCAAAATGAAATGAAGCCGTGACGAAACCTCGGATGACTCCCATGTGCTTGGGATGGGGACCAAGCACTTTCCCCAGCACTGGCCGACCGCCATGTGCGCAACAGCTGAGACCGGTGGGTGGGTCACGACTCCTGCCTCATCCCCCTCTCGCTCGCCCCTTCCCAGCACAGATACCATCTTCCTGGCTTTAGGGGTAATTCCTCCATGTCTTGATTTTTAATTGCGTCTCGGGTGACGCAGTGGTAGTGATAATGGGAGGGAAAGGGCAGAATGCACTAGCAAAAAGACGAGGTGATCAGTCTTGTCCCGCTCGAGTTCAATCGCAGCGGGTGTGGAATAGCTTTATTTGGATTTTTGGACTGCTGAGTTTGACCTGAAAGTGGTGGAGGGATTCCCAACACCTTCAAAAGATTTGGAGCCAGTCCTTAAGGAACTGCTTACCTGCGTATCTAAGTAAGCATCGCACCCCTCTGCTCCACCAGCCTGTTGTCAGACCTTAGCAAGCAGTGGGCCAATGTGGGGCACTTGCCATGTGTCCAGCTTATGTTCTTCCACCCAGATTTGTTTCAGGCTTTACTCCCTGCCACTTCCATCAGCTGTATGCTTCTGCAGACAGTACCCATAAACATCTGCTCCTGAGGATCCCGAATCAGTGGCAAATTTGTGTTGCTGTGTGGTCTGCCTCTGGCAGTATGTTCTCAGCAAATATCCCATGGCTCAACAGACCTTCTCTTGCCACATCAGCTGGGTGGTGGCATAGCCAGAAGCTGCCAGAGCAGAACCAAGGAAGGATTCACCCACCACAGTGCTCCAGCCCCGCTCCTGTCTGATGGTGGTGGGCTCTAGGGAGGTTTCGGCAGGTCTAACTGTCCCCAGTGCACCTTTCCTGCCATTAGCACCAAATCCCGCTCCCTCCAGGGAAAGTGAGCCCTTAGCTGGAGCCAGGGGCTGTGGCTTCTCCTGCGGACACACCACCCCAAAGGCTGGTGTGCTCATAATAAAGCAACCTGCCCAAGGGACACTTGAGAGTAGATTTCAGCAAATAGACACCTAGTCTGCAGAGAGGAGCCAAGTGAATGAGCTAATGGCAGCCTTTTAGGTTTCCTTTTGTCATTAAAAGAGACTCTTCTTTTAGCAAATCTTGGGAGAGGGAGGGCAAGAGGATTGAGCTTAATGAAAGGCACTTAAAAGCAGCAGAGCTATTGTCATGGGCCTTGGGGATTTACTGTGATTCCCCCATTGAAGGAGGGGGAAGACAAAGGCAATTAGCCTGCTGGTCCCACCCTGCGTCCCCACTCCCCTCTATAATGCCAAGGCCACGCATGGGGTAGGCAGTTCTCCATGACAATGAGCCTCTTCCCAGCCTGGGTCAGGTGATAGCTCAGCAGCCCAGGGAAGTCAGAGGAGAAACGTCCTTCCCTTGGAGAGAGGCTCAAACTTCAGGCCTCTGTCCTCTCTGCTCTGGCAGCCATAGGAATCACCCGGCAAAATGACTTCTTCTGGCTTTGAGGGAGCAGGGGTCTCATGGGGGGTAGCTGGGAGCCCACAGCTGCTGGATGCTAAAGCTAAGCGTCGCAGGAAATCTCGTCTTTGCTTGGTTTCTCCACTCTTTCTAGGCATCTAGAAAGATGCCAGCTCAACCGGGTGAGACTGGTGTGGCGCAGCGGTACTTGGTGTGAAACCAGGGTCGTGCTGATGACAGCAAGCACAAGTGCCTGCTACCTCTGCCCTGCGCTGCCTGTACCCTCCGACATTCCCGGCCAGGGACTGTGGCTTTTCCAGCTGAGGGCTGCACACGCCACTGCTGCAAAAGCAGTCCCTGCCTGAAAAGAAGTACAGTCCGAAGGCGTTTCAAGAGACGCGCTGGATCAGTAACACAGATGCTTGCTGGCTTCTACGTGTGGCACTTCTCCAGCACGGGGTCGTTTAACTTTGCTCAGCGCTGGCCTTATCGACATGCCAGCAAAGGTTCAGGCAGGCACCCACTGCAGGTCTGCACTTGAGCTGCTCCGCATTACAAAGGCTTTGCCAGTACAGCTGGATCAGCCCAGTCCCCTAGAGGAGACCCAGCTCCCATCAACAAAGGAAACACTTGTGCCAGTAAAGTTAAACCCCCCACCCCCAGCAACACCGGTATATTGCGGGGCGGTGGGAGGGGAATCAAGAAGCAGAACACAGCCATCCGCAATGGGTTTCATCGCCCGCCAACTCTTTTGGAAATAGGGCTTCAGTTACTGCCACTGGCCATGGACTGTGGTTTGCATCTCCTCTGAAGGAGGAGGCTTTTGATTTGCGCTGTCGCTCACCAAGTCCATGAAAGTTGCCCACAGTACATTGTGCTTGTACAGAAGGCTTTATTGCCTTTGTTACGCTGATCGAGGGTGATTTTTCCCTGAAATCTTTAGGAATAGTTCAAAAGAAGTAGTAGTGTTCAAGGAAACTACTCTATGGATGTCCTGCCCTTGCCTTCACTGTATTTCTAGCAATGGAAGATTGTCATCAGACTTCTTGAGGCAGGGCCACCAGCCCTGCAGATCTCACCTGACTTTGAATGTGACGTAGCTGAATCCTGTCCTGCCTGATCATGGAAGATGGTCCTGTCAGTCTCATTCTGATAGCACATAAAATAAGAGGGACAAAGCCTCGTTTTGTAGCTTGACCCAAGAGGGCAAGATGCGAATCAGACCTGGCTGATGGTACGTGGATGGCTGATGCCTCAGCTAGAACTAGCTGTGCCAGATGGAGACTGCAGTTGTTGGGAAATTGTTGTTTCTCCCTAGGCTTTGGCAAAAAAAAACCCAAAAAACAACCAAAACCAAAAAACTAGTTTTATTGTCCTGTTAGAAAATCCCTCCAAAACAGATATTTGTTCCTGATTATTTTTATTCTCTGATTGTTGAAAGAAGAAAACCATGGATTTACTTCTTCTTTTTCCTTCTTTTTGGCAGAAATCTCCATCAAGCTGTACCTTCCCCCCCTCCCCTTTTTCTATTAAAAAGAAGGTTGATGGAATGTTTTTGACCAAATTACCGAGTGCAATATTCACCTGGGTAAGGTGACGAGAATTTGCCCCTCAAGGAATAACTGAAGTGTAATGTAAAACATCAAAGGTGTTATTTTTTTTTTACTTTATACCTGAGCTATCTCTGAATCATATCAAATAATCTTCGCGTTTCATAACACCATACAATGCAGGCTAAAAGTGTATGTGATCTGCTTTGTGTACTGCTGAATGGATGATTAAACTGTCTAACCTGAGGGATATTCATCCAGGGCCTGCACCAAACACAGTGAAGTCAGGGGAAAGACTCCCACTGACTTCAGAGGGCTTTGGAGCAGACCCATAATCAGCCAGCCTCTAATATACTTCAGGTGGTGTCTACAAGACTGCCTGGGGACACGTAAAAGGAGCTAAAGATTGCACATTTGTGAATTAAACATTGTAGGCCTGATCCAGGCAATTGGCTGCCGTAGGAGAGCGGAAGCCGTCTCCCCCGTCCACCCGGGCTCCTCGGATCATTTTCCCTTTCCTGCAGTTCATTGTGTCCGGGATTTATTGACAAAGCAAAGCTCTCACTGTGCAGCCAGTCCACGCTTGCAATAAACAGTGACAAATCAGGTCAGGACCGATGGTTAATCTGCCCTTGGACCCTTCAAGTGGTGCTGATTTTATATCTAATTAAAGTCAATAGCGGAGCTGAGCTGTGCCACTTCCCTCCCAGAACGGTTTCGAGGGTGGCAGAACCCACACCTCGCCCTGGCACTTTGGGGCCACCACAAATATTGATCCTGAAATGCACAGGATTAGTGCCTCAACTCCAAGAAAGCAGAGGGAGTCAAAGCTAACATGTAGCAGAACCAACCCTGGACTTCCTTCAGCAAAGTGAATTAAACTCAAATGGGGCCAAATTATATTGTGTGTGTGTGGAAATGATATTTACACCCATGTAAGTGTTCTTCTAGTCTAGACAATGGACACCTAGTGAAGCTGCCAGGCAACATGTTCAAAGCAGACCAGAGGAGGTGGAGGTGCCTTACTGGTGGTGGAGACGCCCTGAGGATCTCCTTGCTGCAGGAGAATGGAAGCTTGTAGGGAGGCAGGACGGGTTCATAGAAAGCAAACCCAGCAGGGGTCAGGAAATTCAAAGACCCCCACCTTTAGATAGAAAGTTCCTGAACAGCAACATGTCGGAGCAACTACCCCTAGGCAACCACCTTTTGGCACTGTGAGGCAGGACAGTGAGTTCGACAGTCTGATCCAACAGAGCCATATTATGTTCCTGTATTTATGATAGTGTAGTTGAAAGCATCATTTCAAGTTCCCATCTTAGTACAGGCTGATGCAGAGCCATGGTACCACAGCCACCAGAAATGGAGGAGTCCAAGGAAGTTTCAAAGAAAGACATAGGCCTAATCCATAGGTGAGCCTCCTTCGTCATGGGAGAGGTATGGGAGAAGAAAAGTGCTGCATAGTGTTTCCTTCTCCCACACAGCAGTGTCTCAGCCTTGCTTTGGTTTATTCAGTTCTGGGGAGAGCCAGGGAATTTCTCTGAGGTGTGACAGGAAGATTTGATGAGCTTTTTTACTCTGCATCTCTCATAGAAAAAGCTGTTCGCAAAGGGCAGCCTGGCTGGAGACGGCAGGAGGTGAGACTTGTGGTGCACTGAGATTTGCAGCTCCACTGCACCCTAAGCTGTCCCCAGCACCTGGGGCAGCAGTTCTGAAATCATGAGCCCAAATCAGTATTTGACCAGTAGCATCAAAACTATCGGATGTCTCAATGGCAGAAGGTTGGACAGCCTTTGCTGGGCAACAGGAGAGCAACACTTATGAGAGAGCTATGGCAAGATGCCCTGGCCTGGCACGGGTGAAGCTTCATTAGGGGCCTGCATTAGACCAGGGCTCATCTCAAATTCAGGGAAACAGATTCAGATCCTAGTGAAAACAATGTGAGTTTGTGGCTCTCCCACAAGTTAGCAAGTCAAAATAAAACATCGTCTCTTCAGACAGAGCTCTCAGCTCATGGAAAAGTAGGGACCACTTTGTCCCTGCTTGCATGTAAAGCCATGCAAGCTAATGGAGAGCAGCTGAGTTCAGTAGCCAAGGCAGTGTGTGCCTAGATGTGGATATATGTTGTCAAAAGATAACACGAACTGTCATACTTTGGTGGAGAAAAGAAATTACTGTTTTCTTCCTCTCCAACATTTGCAGCTTATCCTTGGCAGCACAGCAGGGAAGCAGACCTGACAAGAAACCAAGGAGACCCTTCAAAGAATCAGGGAATGCATTTATTATAATTGAACAAGGCACTGTATTTATTTTCACTGTCCCTGGCAGGGAATATGTGAGCAGTGGGAAGACTAGAGCAATGAGCATCTCATGAATGTTAAGATCATTTATCATAACTGAATGCTGTTTCCTTCCAGACAGCAGCTGCTCATCACAGTGTGAAACCTCATTCCCTACCCTGGAAAGGTGACAATCCGAAGAGATAAGTATGACTGAGGAAGTGGTACTGGCCTCATTTTACTGCAAGGGGTCAAGGAACATCATGGGAAAGTGATTTGCTGAAGGTCACACAGTGCTACAGCAGAAGGTGCCAAATCCATACTACCCAACGCCTCCATCACAAAACTGTCCCTGCTGAGTCAGCCTGAAATGCTCTGGCATGGCTCCAAAATTGTCCTTCCTTGGTGCTGTTGCAGGAAAGCACAATGGATCACAACATTTCTTGCCTAAGTTTTACCTATAGCTGCTTTACATAGGAGCGTGGGTGCTGCTGGGAGAACATTGGTCCTGCCTAGGGAACCCAGTAGCATTTAATCTTCCTCCCTCCAAACCCCACAACTCACCTGCGCAACCAAGGACTGGTTCTCTCCTAAGGGATTTTCGTAGTGTGTAAGACCTGTTCTTAACCACTGGAAAACTGGAAATGCGCTAAATCTGCCAGAAATAATACCAGCAGCTGGGAGCTGCAGTGACCAGAAATTCGTGATCATTTCCATGCATTACAAATCTGCTCAGGTTTTATTGTAGCAATGTTTAGTTTGCACGCCACTGTCTTAGAAGAAAGGGTTAAAATGTGTTATGCGCTGAATCCTGCTCTGGAGATCTGATAATCTAATTACAGCAGTTCAGGTCCCTTCTCTACCCCCAGTGCAATCATGTTTGCATCCAGGAGTGATACCGATCTTATTCCACCCAGTTTGAGCTCTCTGCAAGCAGCAGTCTTGCTCCCCACCTAACACATGCTGCTTGCACTTGTGCACCTCCACATAGGTGCTGCAATGTACCAAGAGCGTCTGCTCTCCCTATTCCCAGGGGTGGGGGGAGCTTATTTCCCCAGTTTTTGGTGGGCAGATGAGCTCCTGACCCCTGGTTTGATGAAATGCTTTGGATGCAGGAATGCTGCTTTCCCCTTGCCACTGGCAATCTGTTTCCACTAGGAGAAAGTGATGCTTAGTGCCTTTACAGGGGGGGCGGTAGAAGCAGGAGGAGGGACGACTTCTGAAGTGACCTTGGAAATGGCCTTTGCCTGGCCAAGCCACCACAACTAGATCCTCAGCTATTAGGAGGTGTTGGTTCAATAAGTCTAGAAAATCACATCAATTTGCAGCAGAGGAATTGCCCCAGCTCACTTCACGTCAGACATTTCACTGCGTGACTCACTCCCTTGGCTCTTCTGACTGTACGGAGCATATTTCTCCTGGTTCTTGCAGGACTTGGACACCTCACTCACTAACAGACACCCACCTGCAGACACGTACGATTCAGTGTCTTACCTGCAAGCTGCATCCTGCCCTCCCTGCCCACCTACATGTCTGGCTCTCAGATCCTCACCAAAACTCCTCAACTCTTTCTAAGAGTGGGATTGGTTTCACCAACTTAAGGTGTTTCCAGCACAGATATCTAATCACCCTTGTCTCTCTTGTGAGCTGAAGTAGAGAAATTGGTGTGAGGCACCTGCTTTGTTTTTTTGAGGTCTCCTTCAGGAATGGATGAATCGGTCCCTAGATCTCTACTGCAAATGGAGTGAGGCGGATCTGCTTTAGTCGGATCAATTCTCTCCCTGCAGTACTGCAAACTGCATGAAAACCATCAAGGGCATAGAGGGCAGAAACCCAAATTAGTGCCTCTCCCAGGGAAACAGCTATAATTCAGCAGCCCTGGCCTTCAGACCGTGCTGCTGTGTGCCCAGAGAGCGAGGTGGGAGATGTGGAGGGGGAGAGGGGTTAAGTGACATAAGACAAATCCATCAGGAACCATTCGTTCGTTTCACTGCCCATGGAAGAGATCTTTTTTTCTTTTACTCGAACACCTAGGGAAACCACTGTGTTTCTCTAATTGTTGAAGGAATGAGGCCAAGTCACCCTTCTGATGTAAATCCCCCTGGATGTGTCCCGCTATTCACAGTACGGACAACTTCATTTGCTCCCAAAGCGGCACAGGGAGCCACGCTGGGCCCAGGTTGACTGACTGACACTGAGAAATAGAATTCAGTAGCTCTGATTGTTAAATGCCACTCAAGCAGTGAAGAGAGACAGCCCACATGGGCTCTCCTCACCAGTGAGTCGCTCCAGTGGTGTTTCACTGGAAGGACGCAGGCGGGTTTCTCTTCTGACCAATGCAGGCTTTCCACCAGCATTGCTGCTTGGAGTCCACCACCACCAGCCCTAGGAGGTAAAGGGAAAAATCTCCCTTTGTCCTTTGCAGGGCCCAGTGGGGGTAGAAGGTCTTCTGTGTTTACCTCCCCTCTCCTCAAGCTTTTCAATGGAGGGGAGAAGAGCCCCCAAACCATCCTTTCACATTGTGTTTCCAACACCTGGCTGGTCTAGAAAAATCAGGGCTGGGGACACCAAATCACATTCAGACTTAAATTCCTTCCAGGTTCATAAAGATTTTCCAAAGCTTAACTACATTTCTAATTGTCCTACCACCTGTATTGAAATGTACTGTATGTGTTAATCTCAAATTCTTTTCTCTTTCCATAATCTTTTCAAGTTTTCCTGCACTCAGGCAGTAAATCCAATTAGGTCCGTGGGCATTAGTGGAGAGCTAAATTTACTTTTCTGCTCCAGACATTCTTTTTCCTTTTTCTTTTTCT
>VZTL01008674.1:0-14142 GCA_013400535.1 Scopus umbretta
TTTTTTTCTTCCCTCTTTTTACAGTTGTTCTAGGATTTTTTTTCTGAACCCAAGATTTTTCCCAGAAGGAAATTTCAGGTGTCTCATCTCACTGAATATACTGCAGCCCACAATCCTCTCAAGTACCAGCCATCCGGTCTGTGTATCAGATTTCAGGTCTGGGGCTACTGCTGTACAAATACACGCTTTTGCAGGGCAAGAGAAAGGCATGCACCATCAGCACTACCGACCAGATAAAATAATCAGTCAAAAACACATAATAAACAAACTGGAAAAGGCAAGGAACATATAAAAGCGCCCTAACTGTTTCAGTATAGCAATCCCACAGGGTTAGCTGTATCTTTTCTCCTCAGAGCAGCATTCAGTTTAACGTTAGGCACATGTTCATTTCCCATTGAAAGCAGTGGGGAAGGACTATTTCAGTGACATCAAACGGGTTAAAACCTGTGAATATTAAGTTGGCTGTGTGTCTTCCTCTAACAAGAGAAAATGCAGGAAGATAATTTAGTCAGCAAGTCCATCTCCCCAGCTATTACTCCTTAATTTTACATCTCCACTAAACGGAAAATGTAAGAATTTACCCACTTGTCTATTAATTACCATGTTTTTTCCAGGCATTAAGACAACTCATTCAAATAAAATTCCCCAGAAACAGAAAGAACTCTTAAGGCAATCAAATACAGCAGCCATGAGAAGCCTCAGGAGGTTTATGCGAGTGACTCCAGTACCTGTGAAGCATCCTGGGGGAAAACCGCATCAAAGGCAAACATCTTTGGGACAGCAACAACACCTCTCCTGTGACCTGCATTGGAAGGCCCACTTGCCGCTGGATCATAAAACGTAATTTGCTTTTTTCGCGGGTCTACCTTTAGGAAGGACATGGATTCGGATGTTTCATGTGCTCCTTGAGAGGGACAAATCCTTACCATCACTTTCACCTGCAAGAATTCAGAAGAAAAGGACAACTGAGTTCCCAGCTACAGATAAACACATGCAAAGCATTCCTCCCAAACCCACTCCCCCTCCCATGACACATTCAATTTGTAATATTTAGGTGTGTCAGAATAACCGTGGGACAAAACCAGAGCCAGATTTTCCAGCCTGGTTTCCACCCTGGGGTCTTCACTGAACTAGCTTTTAAAGGTGCACTTTGTCCCTTCAGTTGACTCTGTTCCAGTTTTACCATTCCAATTTATAAATGTCTCATCTGCAGGTATAATCCACTGTAGGTGTAATACCATGCCTAAAGAAAAGGAAACCCTAGTCTCCTACCTTTCAAGTACTTAATGTGACTGAAAGCACAAACCAATCTATTCTGAAAATCAGTCTGAATAAAGCAAGGCTCAAACAGCTAGTGCATTCAAACTGAACTAAATCTAGAAACTCTCAAATCCTGGTTCACGTTCTTCTCATAAAAAGGTGCTTCTCTTACAGCCTTCTCAGGCAGATGCCTTTATGCTGTCATTGCTAGGCTCTTTGGTGGTTAGTTGCAGATTTAATGGGAAAGAAGGGAAGAAAAAAAAGCATTAAAAGGTCAAAAAGCTTGAAAAGAAGCCACTCGCAAAGTACATTTCTATTGCAGCACTGGAAATGCCAATTTCCTACACATGGCATTTTAAGACAGCATTTTTAGAGAGCTCAGACATGTTGGCTGTGATTTCCAAAGCAGCTTATGGGAGCCAAGTGACTGGGTCTCACTAAAGTTCAGCAAAGACTGCACACCTGCTTCTTTTAAGCTTCCTGGAAATCATACTCTTACTTTGAAAAACTGTGAAATATTGCCTCACACCCACTTACAACCATTTATCCTTATGAAATGCCCCCAGGTCAGAACCAGCGTGTTTTATACACCTTGCACTGGAGCAAATGACTATTACAGGCACAGCAAATCACTTTGCCGATCTTCAAGTCTGCACTGCCCAGCAGATCAAACTTAAGAGAAAAGCAATGCTCAGCCAGAGTGACTTTCCATGGCCAATATGAAATGTTTCAATAACAAACTGAACAACAGTGTTAAGTCCTCATCCAGCTCCTAGACAACTTTGGCAGCACCAGCATTAACCATCTCGTTTCACTCAATGAAAAGCCTCCCTGGCTACAATGCACCACAGCCATCAGAGCTGGAACAATTTACACCCATATTCTCCAGAGCACCCACCAGGAGCTGCTGCTTCTGCAATGCAACTATTGACCTACAAAACACCCACTCCTTTTACAGCATTTGCACCTGATTTGGGAAGGGGAGTGACAGATAGCAACCCCTCTGCTGCAAATCACCGGGTGAACCCTCCAAACACAGAGCACGCAGTCGCTTGCTGATCTGAGTCGGGCTCGCTTCTAGCCCTGAGCAGCATATTGCATGGGGAAGCTGGGTTGGAAAGCATCCATCTCTGATAAAGAATGATCCTCCTTTTCAGTAACTTTTTGTTGCTAATTTTAACCTTAAATCTGCCAGAACAATTTGACTTTATTTACTACATTCTGAGAACATTATTTCATTAAAATGGTGTGCCCTCATTACACTGACACATTCTTTGTGTTTTTACAAAAATATGCACTTTGCTCTCAGCACTTGTCACTCCTGTATCCAAAGAAATAATGGCAAAGGAAGAATCAAAGCTGAAAAACTACTTCAGCAAAGCACAACATGGGCAGGCAACAAACAGAGACCAGAGCAGGCTGAGCCACCCTCTAGGACTGCCCTTCATACCAGACAAGATGGCAAGGTGATGGCATACACACCTGCACCCAGTGGGTGCAAGTGAAAGGTAGTGTGCAAGCCAGGGTGATCCACAGCAGACGGGTGGGTGCAGCAGCAAGCACCATGCTGAACTGTCCCTGCCTTTATCAACTGGGGAGGGTGGGTAATTTGAAGATTTCATTTCAGTCCTCAACTGTTTCATTTTTCCAGTTCTTACTTTCTACAGGGTAGCGCTAAGCTGCACACAGGCATCCCTGCCCAGTTACTCAAGCACCCTCACAGAAAATATTTTCCAGAAAGCGGCTATAAAAGCTTTTCCCCAACATTTTTTCCAAACAAAGAGGTTAAGAAACAACCCCTCCAATAAACACTGCAGGAGACTCCACCAGAGGTAGCAGCAAATTCTTCCACCTATTGACGTAAGCAGTCCCCCAATTTCAACACTTTCTTTTCTTTCCCCTTTCATAGTGATATGAATATGAAAATGCAGTCCTAGGAAATAATCAAACCCTAGAATAAATGAAACAGCTGCTTCAAAAGCAAAGTGCATCAGAGGTGACACACTCAAGGCTGTTTCCCCATAAAAGCTCCACGAAGCCAGCTTTGTGTATTAGCCTGCTAGCTCAACCTTGACATGCTACCAAGGTGCTCAGAAAAATAACTTCCCTCAGGAAAAAAAAAAACCAACACCTAAATATATATATATATAAAAATACAAATGCCCATTTCAGGGTCACTTGATTAAAATGAATTTTAAAATATATGCTGTTTTCAAAGCACTTCTCTAAACAGTCCTTTCTGTTCTCTCTTCCACCTATTATTAGATTATAGCAGCCAGAGCCTGGATAAGAGGAAAATTGGTTTCCTCCTGACCTAAACAGCAAGTTACCTCCATCAGAGCATTGCTCCCCCTAACACAAAGATGGCTGCACTCCCAGAAAAACCATGTGTGTCAAATCAGCTTTTTGAGACCACCTCTCTGAAGCAGAAAGATACTAAAATAGCTTCCCCTAATGGATCAAGATCCCAAACTTAAAGAGGCCTCCAGGGTCATGTTCATTTTTACAATGGAAGTGAGCTTTCAAGACAAATGAGAGGAGGAAAAGAAAAGCAGCTCGAGTGAGTTCCTCTTTTGGTGTTTTGTGCATAAAAGCTGATTTGCAGAGTAGAAAAACAATGATTTCAAATTTAGTTTCTCTGCCCACTAAATCTATCTGTAAGTGATGCATACCAGAAATTGTAGGGTTATGATGGGTCACACTCATTCATGACGCCAGACTCTGACTTCACTCAGAAATGAAGCAGAAATGCTCATGAAAGTACCAACTAGCACAAAGATTACTCAAAATATATCTCTTTGCAACAGCAAAAACTAAGTGCAGACTTAGGTGCATGCACATGCTTCTAAGTACATAAAGGATCGGTTTGGTGTCATACTATTTATTCTTCTTACATTTCTTGCCCTCCTGTGTTTCAGGACCAATCTTAAGTGACAGGTTTATATTCTCAGCTCCGAAGTTCATCCCAGTACTCTTCTGGGATCAGTACTGCAGAAAAAGCAGTGTACTACTACAGAGCCAGCATGGTTCCTGCCTTAAGGACCAACTTAACGGCATCTTCTCCTGGGTCTCTTTATCTAGTTCTTTTACAAAATGCATGCTCACCTGTAGAGACAGCAACATGCAGTGCACGAAATCATCCAGATACAAGGGCTTGTAGTGAGGGAAGGATTCAAGAAAACATGGGAACCTGCAAATTCTAAAGTAACTTTGGCCCGTAACTGGGGAGCATAGCAGCAATACCTGCACTGCACTCTAATGCTTTTATTTGCTTATGAATATGAATTACTAGAATTAAGTGCAATAACATTAATTTCAGGGCCACTAAGGATCATACCCTCTGTGGGTAGTTATTCAACAATATGGCCAGCTTTCTGGTGGTCAATTCCAACTGCAGTGGTCCCAGCTACTGGTAACACTTGCACAAAGCAAAGAAAACAGAGCTAAGGAATTTAGTGGAGAATGAATGAACAAATGGAAGAGTAAGACACGTCTGAAAGAATAAGAACAGGACTGGGAAACAAAAAAGAAAAAAAGAAAAAAAGAGCACACTAAAAGGAATGGCAAGGGAGGAAGGTGGGGAGACAAAGAACACAAAAAGGAATGACAATACAAATGTGGTGATTCCAGAAAAGTCATCTCAGGCTCAGGACGTCTCTGCCCTGACTACTTTTAGGCTCCTTAAGGAGAGCTAAGATGGCACATCCTTCCTGTGATGGGAGTGACCCTTTCTGCTAGAACTGGGGATTTTCAGTAACTCCTTTTTTCCCCCCTTTTGTGTATTTCTTCTTCAATGTCACAGAAACATGCAGAGTAAGAATTAGAAGTCAAAGTTTATCATTATCAAGGATACAAGGATTTGTACCTAGACATTCATACAGGCACTGAATATTGCATAGAGGCTCCATTTTAATGAGGATGTTGATAGAAAAAGAGGATGGGTTTGTATTTGAGTTCAATTTCTGCAAATAAAAATAAAAGAAACACAAACATCACAATACTTGCACATTATTATTTTTCTCCATGTCCAAAGACAGCATAAATCATGCAAACCTGAAGTATGTAATTAATTAACTGACTCTAATCTGGTGGGTTTTGTACACTTGGGGTTAACACTCAGCTGCTGAACTTTCCAAATTCATGTTTCTGCAGGAACCAGGAGGTCAGCAAAATTGCTGAAGAAAACCCTATTAAAATCAAAAGTGTTTGGGAAAAGAAGATAGCAAATACAGCCTGAATATGCCATTAAAAGATAAAGAATTTACAAAGTAAATAAATGAGCACACAATTTTGAAAAGCCCTAGAAATGGATGGCACAAGGTCAGAGGCCCACCCACCCAGCACAACAATGGGTGTAATTTTTAACCTTCACTGGCAAGGATGGGAGAGAGATTCATAGCAATCAAGGATTATTTTTTTTTTAAGTTTATCTGTCTGTCAGCCTACAGTGGAAGTCAGGGAAAAGAAAGGCTATAAAAGCAAGCATCTGCAAGCTAGAATTCATTTGATCCAACTCCTTAAGGGCAAACCCAGTGGATGGGTGCTGTAGCAGAAAAACAAAAGTCGTATCACAGTTTTATGCACACATAAAGAATTTTAAGGGAGACAAACTGGCAAAGGGCAGATTTCTGGATAAAACTGGAGCGGGGGAGCAAAGTCCCCTGTGTGAAGGACAGTGGCTATGTGAAGGACTATGGGGCTAAATCCCATACAGTTTTAGAAACATCTGATGAGACCACCACGGAACCGCAGAACCATATATCAGTAATTTGTTGGAGCCCTGAGCCAAAACTCTAGACCTTGACATCTTGGACCCTTATAAAAGTCAAATATAGATGCATATTTAACAATTCTGACCTAAACAATGAAACATCTCAGAAACTGAGGGATGTACATCCTGGCTGGTACCTGCTCTTCCTCCACTTACAGCCCTTCTCCATTGCTACTGTCTACCCTGTTTCACACCTAAGGGTCACAAGGAGAGACCTTCTGCCCCATCGCCATGTGCAGTCACTGTTCCCATGCTGTGACCTCCTCCAGGAGTGCCATCCCCATGTGCCCCCTTTGTGCAGACTCATGATTTCCAGACCTCCCCCTGCATACTGATCCAACTGGAGTTGAGGAGAACAGGACAAGGGAGTCACAGTAACCAAAATAATGGGCTGGCTGCAGGACTGTTCAAGATAGTGCAAAACATCAAGCATATGTCAGTGTCAGAAAGCAGGTTTGGAAAAAGTAAGAGACAGACCAAAAAGCCATGACTCCCAAATTTCAAAGCAACTCTCTGACATGAATGTGAGACTGATGGCCAGAGGCAAGCTAGTAGTTTTGTCTAATACAGCCCACATATTTTGGATATGCTGAATCGAATGGAGCTACGGCAAAACCACGCATCAATGAAGACAAAACTCCTCCATGACCAGTGAGGCATGCATCATCCCAGAAGAAATCACATCCAAGGCTGAATTCATAGAGAGAATGACACAATCTTACAAAATTCTAGACAGAAATAGCCAAGAGATTGAGACAGTCAGGTTCACATTGATTATTACCCCATAATCAAAAGACGTGGAAGGGCTATCAACTCTGAGACCAGACGAAGGGGAAGGACAGTCTCACACTTAAAGAACCAATGATTTGGATTCTGTTTCTAAGACTATCACAGACCTCTACTACATTTTTTAGGCAATGAATACAAAAATACCATATATATCTCAGAAAGTTGGTCATTCATCTTTCAGTGGAGTGAAGGGTGCCAAATACTCTATGAGGTTTAATTTGGGGAAGACATGTAGACAGAAAAGACCCCACTAATTCACTAAGTAATGACTAGACTCCATGGCATTTTGAATGCTGAGGAAATTAAGACCCTGACCCAGCCAAGTATGTTACCACAGGCGTAACTGTAACATATGGTACCTCCTTTGAAATCAATGGATGTGCAGTGTTCATGTGTTTATAGTGATGCTTTGTTAGCATTTGATGCTTATATAGTTGTCAGGTTTCAAATTAGACAGAATGAGAAGGAAAAAATAGAAGGAATGAACTAAAAAGCATGTAAAATTTTAAAACACATGCACTCAAGCCTTTTTTACTAAAATAAATTCTGACTTTATCTGTCTTTATTTTGGGAAAGTGCTGGCACTGTACTGGAATCCATCCTAAAAATGCTGGTCATATTCTGCATTACAGCAGTATCATAATCCCTAAATGAACAAGCAATTTGGTCTTTAGCAATAAATGTCATTATATCAAATTTGAATGAACACTAAATATTCCCTGGAAACACACACCCTTGACAGGCATTGTGCAGCCAGGAAGTTAATTTTGTCCGATGTTCACAAAATGGCGTATAACAGCAGGTTAATTAAATAACTATGTTTAGACATCCACCATTCTGAATTATGATTTCTCAGCAAGAAATTACAAAGAATTCACATTCAGTTGAATAAAGACCATTTTCCAATAAAATCTCTTATTTTTCAACTACGGTGTAAATCAAATTACAGAAGTCCTAGATCAGAGCCAATATTTTTCATGGATTTAATTGTAACTGACAGATATATAACCCTTGCTAAATTGGTTTACTGTGAGTAGTTCTTACAAGTCTTTCATATACTGCCACTACCAATGGCTGGCAAATTTATATGCAAAATTGCCATGCTAGCATAGACCATCTAGCTCCCCCGGGAGAACCTTAAAAAAAAAAAAAAAATTCACTTCTGTATTGTACTCTATTAAAGAAGAATTGATTCTCTACTCCCAGGAGACATGAAGAAAACTATTTCATTTTTAAAGGTGAAAACAAAGTAGAAGAAATTGTGTATTTTTATCTAATTTTTCCTCACTTTTGTTTAAGCAGTTCAAGGCATTTCAGCAGGCATGTATATACCTTGGATGATACGGGACTGCATACATGGATAGAGGAGTACTTAGTATGATACATGATTTATATCAGAAATAACACTCCAGTCATTAGGAAACAAGCAGCAATACAGATGACAAAATCAAGTACCTATTTGTTATCCATCATCAAACCATCATAAGAACCAGTGAATGGGACATACAGCACACTTAAGAAAACCCTGCATGATCAATAAATCATATTAGCAGTACCTTAGCTAGAGCTTGGTAAAGCATAAATGAAAGCAAATGTCTAAAACACATAAATGGAGACCAGTATGTATATACCTGTCCAAGAAACATGTCTGACAATTCATGTTCTCTTTAAATGCTCCACTTCAATTGTCTCACATAGAAGGATTCTGTCATTCTAGCATAAAAAATTGACAGGATCCTTGGAAGAGACAAGCACTTAAAGTTGCTGTTGTAAGTGATGCAGTATTATAAAGAATGAGCTGAATAGAACCCCAGAAAAAACATTTTGCATGAAAAAGGTTTCCTACCATGCTAAAGAAAAATAGCAAATTAGAATGCTATGCAGCAGCCACTGCAAAAAGGATGTCTTTTTTAATACCACAATATGATAAATTATCTTAAGTAGCACATTAATGTCAGAAATTGAGCATAATCTAACTTCTTTCCAGTGACAATATTAAATGGCTTTCAGACGTCTTTCCTACTATTCTGACATTAAATTTAATAACACCCAGAGAGACCACAAAAATGATTCAGTTACAAGAATCATACTGTACTGGATCATTGCCTTTTAAGTAGGATTCAGCTAAATGATTTGGACTCTGATGTTTTTGGCACATTCAAGAGAAAGGTATGAAATTTGCTACATAACGTTTACCAGTAGTGAGCAAAATTTGTTTCAGTATCCAGTTTGCATTGGTAGTGGGATTTTCCTTTATGCATGAGAGCTTGGTTATTGTTGATTATATGAAAAACTGGTCCCAGACAGAACTACACTTCTATTTAAAAAAAAAAAAACCAAAACTTTTCCCTGCTTGGTATTCTTGAGCATGGACAAACCCTGCAAGCACCTGTAAGACTGTATAACATTTTGCTCTCTTAGTAAAGAAAATTAAGCAAAAGGCTTAATTAAAGATTTGTATCGCACCACAAGTCCACACAATCCTGCTGAAATTATTATAAGGGGAAAAATTTGTATCTGTGAAATGTAAAAGAAATTAATAAGATATTTATTTCCTACCTTCCAAGAGAGTACTTGAAACTATGAGAAATTATAAACAAAAATTGCAAAAGATACATATAGGGTCTCTGCTGTAGTAAGTCTCTAACAACAAACGTATTCAACCATAAAAAGACATATAGCAATTTCACCACAGCAGAACTATATGATGATGATGTGAGACTATGAACAAACTTAGATCTTGGGATCAAATAATCAATAACTGAATTCAACTGCAAGAATGCCATCATGATCTTTTCACATTCCTGCCTCCTCCAGCAGTTCTGACAATGCAGTTACTGCCTTTGCTATAGTCATACAGCTTACAAAAAGCAGGAATTCAAGCCCCTTCCCTTCCCCAAACGTTCATCAAGCTCACCAGTTCAAGACAACGTCCCACAACTAGTGACAGGACCTATCAGCCAGACTGAGTAATTCCATTTCTCATCACCACAGAAACACCCAAGATAATCCTGATGATGCCTATGCTCAATTCAATCAGTTCCTTAAATTCAACTGTCCCTTACCCAAATTCAGAATAATTCTTACTCACGTGTTTAACTTCTAAAACAACGAAAAGGACTTAATGCATGGGGAAGCTCTCCACTGAATCGGTGCTTCAGCCGAAAGGAGTTTCTTTGGCAGGAAAAGCCAATAATCATGGTAGGGCACCTTTGAAAGTGCAAATCAAATAAGGAAGTTAAAATTCCAGGTAGAGATGTTAATTTGTTTGGTGAGGTCTTTTTTCCAAAGGTTTAGGCTTACAGGGGTCCAACTCTGTACCAGAAGCTGCTGCTTCTGCATGCTGGAGTCTTAGGATCTAGCTCTTCCCTCACTCAGCCACAGCAATAGCTCCCCTCTGAGAAGGTAATTTAGAGATATATACATGGGGGAGGAGTGGAAATCTTTACATTTCTTCACTTGTTGCCATCTTCTATTAAACTTCTTTAAAGGTATTACCTCAAGGAAGAAGGCCAGTAAAGAAAAAAATATCAATGAGTGACTGTTACTTAAGCATTATGAGCCCGAAGAGGAACATGTATTTATATCACATACTGTAAAGAGACCCCCTAAAACTAAAGATGCTTAATCTTCTTGCCTCCGGAACAGTCAATAAACAATTTCTTTAGAAGCTCAGACTCATGATAACAAACCTAATGCTGTAGCTTCCATGATGGCCAGTAAAATGGGTTACAGTCATGCCTGATTTTGTTACAGCTTATCATTTGCACATGCATAGTTAGAGCTCCTTTTCTTATATGCGCTACCTTGTGTTATTCAATACTAAAGTTCATCTGCCTCTTTATCCACCCAGTAACTTCAGTGTCATGAGAACTTTTGGCAAGTCTTCACAGGCAGTTTTAGCTTTGGCTGCTCTGAATATAAAGCTTCACCACCTCCTCCAAACCATTTAGGAAGACACCAAACAGCATAGACCTCCATACGACACCACTGCTACCTTTGCTCCGGTGTGAAATCTGCCCTCTTCTTTCCTACCAGTTAGTAAACCACTAGAGAATACATGACAGCTTAGGGGTTTTTTAAGAAACCCAGGTCAGGGAACTTGTCAAAACCTTTTTCAAAATCCAAATACACTTGATCGACCAGACCAACCCTATTCAAATGCTCGCTGACTCTTATACAGACCACTAACGTATGTGTTCCACCTGCAAAAGCTCCATGAACTGATCCCTACTATATTGCATTAATCCCTGCCTGCTAATTCCTACCTTTATTATTGTTTCAACCACTTTGTCTGGTTGCCTGGTGTGAAAGTCAGCCTTACGATACTATACTTCTAGATTCCCTCTGGAGCACTTTTTTCCCTTTGACCCCAAAGTGACATCACATTTTCCCCATTCTGTTCCTATGTGTCTTATTGAATACCAGCTAAAAGACAACCTTGAGCATCAGTGGGAGGAAATATGTTAAGAATTACTATTGCAGGGGAAAAACAGAAAGCCAATCATATTGGTCATTGTAAATGTTTCAACACGTACTTTGCTCTAAGCCTTCACAGCAGATTTACAAAAGAAATGGGACTACCTAGAGTGTGTCATTACAGACAATAATTAGCCGTTGTAGTATTCAGGCCTTACTCACTAGTTCCCTCCTAATATAAACAGTATTTCCACACAGTTGACATATCATTCACCTCTTCAGCTTTTCATTAAGGGAGCCACATTGCTCCCATTGAAGTATCTTGGACACTTCATAGGTTTCCAGTTTGTTACTCTGTTTTGCATTCTCATGTAGCTTATACTCTTCTCCTTAAATTTTATTCCCAGTAAGAAAAGGCACGTTTATGGAATCCTGTCCTACTCTGAAAGAAACCATTTGACAAGAAGGCAATTAAAAGTTGTTAAGCTACCTGTGCTCAGAGATATCATCCCCTTCAGGAGAATAAGGACTGATCCCGAGTGAGTCATTCTCAAGCCTAGTAAGGTGAAATTAGGTGGCAATTAGGCAGCCCATCAGCACTGCTACATTCTTACCTGTACAGCAGAAACCAGCAAGGAACCAGTTCTCCACACCATAACTAACCATGAAAGACAAAACAGCAGCAAGCCAGGAGGAAGGAAAAGGCTGCCCCACCAGCTGCTTAACCCACACTGTAATAATAGGGCAACAGACACTGCTGACCTGGGAACAACCACACAAACCAAGGAGAGCACCAGCCACAACCACAGATGCTGTGGTAGGAAAAAGTGACTCCAAAATCCATCGCTGATTCTGTCCCCTATGCGTGTCTTGTACTTATTATTGGACAGGCTGCAAGAAAAAGCCACAGAAAAATATAACCAGGAGGAGTATAAAGTAAAAAGCTGTTACAAGAAGAGGGACTGAAGTTAACAGAGGACCACAGCACATCTGCCAGCATTTACTGATTCTTCTCTCAGTTGCTATGATACTTAAAGCAGGGAGGAAGAAAGGTATTTTCTTTATTTCCATCATCCTCGTAATGAGATATTAGTTGACTAAATGTTGATCAGCAGAAGCTGGTGAAGACGAAATTATAATGGAGAATGTTACTGCATAGTGGGCTAAATGCTACCAAAAGCTCCTTGGCATTGCTCAGAGAAGGTGAAACTATCAGTGCTTAGTACTAAAAGAACACCTATATAGGACTGACACTTTTCCTTTGACCACAAGTTCTAAGGGTTATGATACATGAGATTTCATTTGTGCTGCCTCATAATTTTTACAAGAAGCTATAGTGCTGGAGGTTTTTTCCTATGGGCAAACACTGTACTTTATAAAGTTCCAAAAGAGGAATGGATTAAGAGAGATGTTTAATAGGTATTGCATATTTTAAACTGTGGATCAGAGAAGAGGAGCATTAAAACCAGTAATTAGCACACCCCATCACCATTTGGATGGTCTAGATCTTAGCTCAAGACTAAAGGGCTGATTCAATTAGCAGAGAGCTCTTAACCTCCCCAGCACAGTACAGGATTCTTCCAAATTTTGGTCAACAAGTGCATGGTGAGAAGGACACAGCTGGAACCCTGGGCCCAAACAAACAGTATCTTCAGTAATGTTTTCAGCTGAGAGCTAAACAGCAGAGACATCTGAGGGTGAACAGCAGCTTATTGACCCATAAAGTCTGGAAATTCTTGGTGCAGTGTGGCAAGCAGAAGAGAAAGAACACCCATGTTGCCAGCATGGGAAATCCCATGTTGGAGGAGAAGCTCACACTGCTGAGCAGCATAGCTGCTCAAGGTCCTGCCATTCTGGTACCTTGGCATTCTGATAGAGCTCTTCCCTTTGAAAGCCATCTGCTGTGCTCACTAATGAAGAAAGTAGGTAGACCACATGACCTAAGGCATATAATCTCCTGCCACCTGGGATCATGCACTTGATCTTTATTAGACTTTGTTATCTGTTTGAAGACACCAGATAAACCAGAACTTTCCACAAGGCATGATTCATGCCAGTAAGCTCCACCAGCCACCCTCAAAGCATAGGAAAAAGGCTGAACTCTCTTAGCTACACATAGCTGCAGGCACACAAGTGCAGTGAGGTGCAAAGACAGTTTTATTGAGCTGCAGGCACAAGGAGATACAAGCATGCTTTAAAGGTCTTCCTAAGGTAAAGAGCCTCAGAAATGCCACACTCCCTGTTATTCCTGATGCCATGGCCAAGTGCTAAGCCTCACGGAGAAGAGGCAGGCACAACAAATGGCTTCTGCTAAAACACACATATATAGAAAGGGCGTTCCTTAGCAAACCGTCCTCCACCTGGGAATCTCTATAAATTACTGTGCCAGGTTTGCTGTATTCCACCATGTCCTGGTTTTGGCTGAGATGGAGTTAATTTTTTTTTCCCTAGTAGCTGGTATAGTGATGTGTTTTGGATTTACTATGAGAATAATGTTGATAACACACTGATAGTTTTAGTTGTTGCCAAGTAGCGTTTACACTAGTCAAGAACTTTTCAGGTTCTTGTGACCTGCCAGCAAGGAGGTGCACCAGAAGCTGGGAGGGGGTACAGCCAGGACAGCTGACCCAAACTGGCCAAAGGGCTATTCCATACCATATGGTGTCATGCTCAGTATAGAAACTTGGGGGAGTTGGCTGGGGAGGAACCACTGCTCAGGGACTGCCTGGGCATCGGTCAGCGGGTGGTGAGCAACTGCATTGTGCATCACTTGTTTTGTATATTCTTTTATCATTATTATTGTTTTCCCTTCCTTTTCTGTCCTACTAAATTGTCTTTATCTCAACCCATGATTTTTTTTTTTTTTCCCTTTTTTTTTCCAATTTTTTCCCCCATCCCCCTGG
>VZTL01008674.1:14210-41693 GCA_013400535.1 Scopus umbretta
TGGGGGAGGGGCGGGGGGGGGAGGGAGCAAATGGCTGTGTGGGGTTTAGCTGCCTGCCAGGGGAAACCACAACACACTGTTTCATACTACAACCTCTCTTCTAACACACTGGAAAAACAGGAGAAGAAATCACATTTTCATCTGTGAGTTTCCACACGCTTAAAATAGCCCAAATTACTCCTTTGTTTTCCATTTAGCACAAACTCACTGACTTAAGAAATGCAGAGTATTCTCTGTGAGCAACAGTGTCAGCTATAGGTATTTAGGCTGACAATCTCTTTATGTTAATGCTGATTTGTATGGTTATTCAGGGTGCATATTTTAGCTCTCCTGTGCACATTACATACTTCAATTCTATCTTCAAACACTAATCTCTTGTAACCTATGTAAATAAGTATTCAGACTCTGCTGTGTGGGTGATTAAACAGTTATAAATATGAATAAAGCTCTAAATGATTGGGTTGTATTTTAATTAATTTTAAATAAAATTAGCACAAATTTTACAATTTGAAAGGTGCTGTATTTCCTAAGTTGGAGAGACATCTATTTCTCTCCTGCTATATCATTTCCATACTACTGATTCACGTGAAGCAGAGGGAAGCAAAGCCCACTCAACGTACCTCCTTCACCTCAAGCAGACAGCCAGCACCAGCACCAGTGGCTGAGCTTTGCTGGCAACGCAGAGACTACTTCTGCCAGAGGTGAAGCGTGTATGTGCACTGGTTTTGGACCAATGATGTCAAAGGAACTTTTGCTTCTTACTTTAATAGAGGGAAGGACAAAACGACCTTTGCCAATGTTGTCGTCAGCAATGTTAACTGGCTTCAAGGAAGCCAACACTCTTAACACTGAATCTCCTCTGAGGCTGCCAACTCTTTCCAAAGTCGATAGGTGATAACAGCTCTCAGGCACATTCAAACGGTTGTGGCTATCTCTCTATCCCAAGACCCTTCCCTGGAGCCTATCCAACCCTGTTCTAGGCTGAAAGCTTCGAGCCCTGTTAAAATTCATCTAGCAAACTATTTTAAAAAATTGAAATCCAAAGTTACCTTTCCAATGCCAGGGTTGTCCTTGATTTTGGACACAGCTCTCAGAAGGCATGGTGGTGCTGGGGGAGGACAGAGCTGCAGGATGCCACTAAAGTTAGTAGCATAAATAGAGAAGTCGTGTGTGTGTGGCAGGGGCGGATGGTATTTCTTTCTCTTCGAAGACAGGTTAAGCTTCTGTGCTGCTCTGTATAAAAGTAATAGCAAGAAAGTACAATGTTACTAGGTGTTAATGGGAATCTGGACCAGACAAACAGATGCTCATTGTCATCACTGCCTGCTTAACAAATCAAGTCATTGCGTTCTAATCTGATTTCATAAGGACAAACCATCAGGAGAGTAATAGAAGGAAATATGGGTAGAAAAATTACTGGCAAAATATTCAGTTAATTTCTCCGCCAACAGAGTTCCAATTATAATCTAACTTTCCCCTCTTTCCCCCAACAGCTTGACAGCTGAATCCTAAAATGCTAAAATCTCAGTGACATAATAAAAAGCTGAAATAATCCCCTTGTCACTGGCAGGACCAGATGGACTTTGCTGGTGATAACATTATGAAAGTGGTTCTTTGTACTCTACAAGTTACTCAAGGCAGAGAATAACACTCCAAGTCAGCTGAGCTCAAGATCCTCTCTTGTTGGCTGCACTGAAAATCCTTAGATAACAGCGAATTTCCTTCAAGACAGACTGGTTTTTTCCTCCTCAATTCCATTCTTTCACATTAAAAGGGAAAGCTATTAAAGAGATATGCTTTAATGTTCTGAATGATAATGATCCTGCTTTTGAAATGCAGAATTTCAAAACATAAAAGATGAAGAAGAAGGAAAAATTAAAACATACAATTAAAATTGTAACATTCTTCCTTCTGAATAAGAATAGGAACATAATCAGTTCTTCTGCTCTTCCCCTTCAGCAACACCAAACACTATAGCAAGAAAGAAAAACAGAAACTCGACTCTACATCAAAACCTACATGGGAAAAATCACCTTGCAGAGTTAAGTAGAATGAATATGTGTTTTAGTGAGCACACACCAGGCAACCAGAGGTGGCAGTGAGGGTGAAATCTCAGTTCTGTCAAAGCCAAGGAGAGCTTTGACACCCGAATAAGACATGTGTGATCTGACCCTAAGACTGCCAGTAGATAGCCCACCCTCGGCTACATATCGTAAAAGCATCCAGTATGCTATCTTTTCACATTACTTTGAATGACTGTCAAGCCAGCAAAAATCCAAAGTGTCACACTGCCAGCATCTGTGGGTGACCTGAGAACATGCTACTGATGCCAACAAGTCTTCTCAGGGCAAAGGACTATTGTGGTCCGTGCATACAATACAAAGGCCTGTGGCTTTGGGCAAATTAGTTTACAAATATGTGACCAAAAAAAGTCCTTTTATACAATGGCTACTTTATATTTTCATCATGCCTTTCAGCCCAGGATCTCCAAGTACTTTTCAGTGAGAATGAGCTGGCATTAGCATCGGTGAAGTATTATAAGCAACAGACATGGAGAAATTAAGACAGTGCTTTGCGGTATTACCTAATTCACAGTAAATTTAGCCCCCTGTACTTGTCACGAATCCAGTGATCAGGCAGCCTCAGGCTAAGTCAGCGCAGTAAGCTGATCAGAGAAGGAAATTCTTCCTTTGGTTATATCTATGGGTAGGTTAGAAGTAAAAATGAACACTGAGAGCAGGAGGGCTGCACAGTTTCTTCCAGCAGCACTACTTACTTCAAATGAGTTACACTACAAAGAACTGGTTGTGTCTGAGAGCAAAATTACTTGGGCCAAGATTAGACAGCTAGTCAGTATGAGGGGCAGGACTCTCAATACAGATCTCCAAGATTCCCAGTCCTATGCTCTACATTCCTGAACGTGTGTGTTAAACTCCTGGACCTTTTTCCTTCATCAACTTCTAGAGATGCAGACCCCCTACGCGCTTCCTGCTCCCTCTACAAACACTGTAGTATTTAGAAAAAGACAAAGACTCTGTGATGAAAAAATGAGGCTGTAGTTCCAAAATCAGAGAGAGCCAGAAGCCACTGTCTTCTGAGAGACAAGTTGGACTCTTGCCTCAGAGGAAAGCAGCAGCTTTTGACTCCTGACGCATCCTGAAACCAGCAGGAACGGTGTCCCACAGCAAAGCAAAACATTGCAAGCGTGGGTTTATACAGAACCTCGGGTTTTTGGTGGAATGAGAACTGATTTAACTACCTAAATCTCAAATCCCCTTGCTAATACCTCATTCAGTATGAAAACATATGCCTGAAATAGGACACCAGGCAAACAGTTGTACAACTTCACTATGGTTGCAGCTGCACATTAAAACCATAATGCCTCCTAAATTATCTGCAGCTTTATTGAGCAGAAAAGAGTCTCTACCTGTTGGTACTCTCATTGTGGAACTCAAGACAGTCATTACCCTCTGTCTCCAAGTACCAATTAACAGCTGTAGTTATTATTTAATCATCTTGTTGATTTATATGAAAGATAATGTTTATTTCCTTGTTTACATGCTATGATCCCCTGTTGAAATGATAAAAACTTCTCAAGAGAATGTCTTCAAAGTGCAATCAAGATATACATTAAATCCTGATGAAATAATTATTCCTTCAATAGATCTGGCTGAAGGAGCTCCTCTGGGAAACATACATGAGAAAGAATGAGATACAAAGGACAAATTTACTTAGGAATTGTGTATTCAAGCACCTAAGCACAAACATGCAATAAGTAAATGCTCCCAAAAAGGCCAAGCTAAGCAAAGTATATAAACAAATAAACAGAAATTTCAGCCTTTTCAAAGTATAGCATCTCTCAAAATAGCTCAGTAACAGTTTTGGACCATTTCAGAAAGCAGATCTAAGATACCAAATCCATTACTCGTTGTCTTAATTTCCCCACCAGGACAGAACAACTTTCAAAGTGATTCACTTCCAACAGTATTCACACACTTTCTGCATCTCCACTGTTCAAAGGACAGTGCCATATGCTAGCTAAAGCAATTAACTGCTAAAGTGCTGATAAATCCTCTTCCTATGAGTCTGAAGTGCCACAATTTTACTAAGAAATTTGGCAAAGGGACTGCTGATGTCCATGCGAGATAACAGGAAACTGAAAAAGCAGAGGAACTGGAGTAGCTGTTGTAGAAAATAATCAGTGCTTTGATGGGCAGCAGGCCAACTGCACTAATAATGATGTATGTGGTTCATATTTAAAAAGCATCTCTTCTCAGGTAGCAATACACAAAGCTTATTTACAACCTCTTTGTGTTTGAATGCAAGAATTACTTTGCCTGACATTAAAATTAGGTTGTTTCTGGAGTAGAAACATCACAGACATCTTGTACCAGCAGTATCAAACAGCTTGTTGGATTTGGTTTTGGTTTGAGGTTTTCTTCTAAAAGGGAAAAGTTAAGGATGTAATGGAAAGAATAGGGCAATTTAGGCACAATGAAACATCACTATCAAACTGTAGACTCTGTATATGAACATAAGTAACTGTCACCCTCAACTCCTATAAAAAACACAGTCAGTTCTTTAACTGCTACAAAAGCCAGCTAGGCAGCAGCCTTCATATGCTTCGCTTGGACTCCTGGACTGGTCCAGGCAAATACCACTGCATAAGGACTCATCAATCCTTACGCACTCTTTGCAGCACCAGCAATATACTTGGTGGCATCCCAGCCAAGTACTCATTAGGACAAAATACAGGCCAGGCTGGTTTGGACATGGGCCCAACTGAATTAAACAAAATCCAACTTCACAAAACTCCTTACTTCAGTAAAATTCATGACAGTATGTATTTACAAGGGAGCCACTTCTGAGACACTCCAGAGTGCTGGATTTTCTGCAGTCCTTATCCAACAACCCATTAGTGAATTTACACATAAGTTTCCAGTATGTTTTTTCTCTGGTATTCCATTTCTCAGGTGGAATTTGTCCCATGAAGACAGGGAAAGCAAAGGTCTCATAAACTGGCCCTTTTTGCCTAGCACCAGAAAGACAGAAGTTGGGCTCATACCAGATCACTTTCTGCAGGAGCCTAATTAGGTGCCATGCCTATTTCCTGATATGCTGCTTTTTCTCAAATTTAATCTTGCACAGGAGGCCCTCACATCCATCTTCAGCACCACAGTGGCTGTCTGACCTTCTCCAATATCAACTTCTGTTTCCTCACAGGGTAAATTATGACCCCTGGGGAACACGATGCAAAACTTAAGTGTTACGGTCATTTGTTTTTCTGGGCATTTTCCAAGCATTTTTGTCACACCTTTGACACAGATGTATGCTTTCCACCTACCTTCGCTTTTCCCATTCAGCCTCCACCAAGCACTCTTCTACAAAACATTCTTGCAAGGGAAACTAAGCTCCACACTCTCATGCCTCTCTTCCAATTAAAGCATGAGAGACAGCCACATATATTATTTTTACCTCTGGCTGTGAGATCTACTGTCTGCGTTTTGCTTAACTCTTTCCATCTTTAATAGAAGATGTCTTTTAAGATGCTCTGGAGAGTTCCTTTCTCATAGCTCAGTGTCACAGTAGAAAATAAAACTAATATATGGCACATACAGGGGCACTCAAATATCAAATGACAAGGGACAGTTTCTAACCTGCTCTTTCCTCCATACAATTTACAGATTACTAGCTTTTCTGCCTTGCATGGATGAGACCAGTGAGGAAAAGCATGGCCAGATCAGTTACATAATGCTCAGCACCTAGGGAATAAGGCTCTGCAACAACAGTAGCTACAAAGCCTGCTCATTAAAAAAAGTACATTTTTTTATTTTAAATTCTATGTGGTTAACATGACATTTCAGATATTCTGATGTACAGCAAGCTGCTTCTAGCTTATTTTCACTGTACACGTTCTGCACATTATAGCTGTGAAAGTAAATAGCACACTTTAAATCCCTAAAGAGCAGTGTTTCTTCTGGGCATAATCTCTCCATGAAAAAAAAAAAAACCAAACTAGATTTGAAACTTTTATAACTATGCACAATTATAAAATGTTTGCTTAACACTTTGTGGAATTTATTAAGCTTTAGAAGGAAGAGTGATGTGAAATATACTCTGGGACACATACTAGAAATGGGTCAACTGAGAGAGATACAGAGGACTTAATTGACGTGGTGGGTTTACGGACAAACCACCACAAGTCAGAAACAGAACTGGGAGTCCTGCTTCCCATTATTAAACTGACAATAATAAAAGAAAACTTCTGCACATTCATTTCAGCATGACTCATTACATATTAACAGTTTTAGTGTTATTAGCCAGTCTTATCTTTCAGAGATCGCTGTCAATAGTCTTATTGTGAGAATGCTTAAGGGCTTCACGGAGAGAGTCAAGGCCAAAGAATTGAACAGTCCAAGCCTTAAGTATCCTGAACTTTGGAGTTTACTCAAGAGTACAGTTACTCAAGAGTTTTGGTTTGACCTTGACAGCCATCACGGGAGCAATTTTTCTCCTGATTCTGAACCCTCTGCAAAGCTTGCAAAATCCTGGACACAGGTTTATGCTGGGAGCCATTCCACTCCAAAGGAAGACTCTTCCAAACTTTCCCAGTTCCCAGCCCAACAAGGCATCACTCCTTTGCCACATAACCAATATCGCAAGCCTTTCCCACTGCAAACAAGCTCCAAAGGAAGCAGTGGGAAAGTCACAGTCTGCCATTGTATCTGCAGTTCCAGTTATTGTTTCCTTAATTGCTCGTCAATACAGACAACAAATAGGCGGATGTCCTACAATACACCCTCCAGCTCTCTGTCCCGAGCCTTCCGCAACTCACAGCATGAACTTGGTTGGCATTATTACTTTTATTATTGCTATTACTATTTGATTTGTGGTTCTAAAATTAGAAAAGTAGCACAATAAAACAGTGCAGTTGCACTGTTCCAAAATCGCAAGCAAACTTAAAAATAAACAAGGCATCCATTTCCACTAATAGCATTTGATTTGGAAAATAAAATCTGGTTCAGAAAGAGCCAATTTTAAACGGAAAACTGAGAATGTCTAAACCTGTCATGAAGGTTTGGAAAGGACCAGCACCATCTATATTCCTACAATAAATTTTGTTGAGGGAGTCACTTACAAAGTATATGTTACATTTTGAAGTTATGGCCTGTTCTTCCCCTTAGAACAAGCTTACTAGGTCCTGTGCTGCATATATAGCTTCAGGAGGATATAAAGGTTTTCCTCACTTTAGTACCATTACACAAGTACAGCACCAAACCTTTGTTTGCTTAGCTGTCCCAGCAATGCTGTGAAGAAGCACTGCCAGGAAGAACAAACAATTAATGTTCCATATTTCAGTGGTTCAACTTCCTCAATAAATAATTAGTTCATCTGGATCACAATGCACAGCCTCAAACAATAGCATTTTTATAATGGGTGATGGTAATAAAGTTTCAATAGAAACCCATTATTCTGAAACATTCCAAAATGTCAAACCACATCTAATATTGCAGGGATATTGCCAAGACAACATTATGAGAGGAAGTATCTCAGTATGAGATTAAGTTCATGCCTTGCCTCTTCCACATAGCATAATCTTGCAATTCAGGCTTGAATTCCCGCATTTCACTTTGAGTGACCTCTTAATTTTCTCTTACTAACTCTTATTAAAATCAGCAAGGCAGAAATAAAAATCAGCTATGTTGACATATTAGGAACATCATCTTCTCACAGCTGATCAGAGAAGAAGGGTCCAGAAGGGATTTTAAGAGGTTATCTACATTTTCCCTGTGCTCCATGGTAGGATGAGCTTTACCTAATACAGTCCCAATATATATTTGTCCAACTTGTTCTTAGAAACCTCCAGTGAAAGCAAGTCCACAGCCTCCCAAGGCAACCAATTCCAGTTTTTAACTATTCTTACTGTTAGAATATTCATATCTTGTGTCTCATAAGTCTGCCTTGCTAGAATTCATGTTCCTTGTTTTACCCCACCTCCCCAGCAGACATGCAGAAGACCTTATTTCCTTCAGCTGCAACAGCTGTTACCTGTAATGATGACCACTACCACACCTCAGTCTTCTCTTTTACAAATGAAAAAGTCCCAATCCCTCCAACCTTTCCTCACAGGTCAAGTTTCCTTGATTTCTGACCATCCTTGTTGCTCTCCCTCTACTCTATTCAGATCTTCATAACGTATAGAATTCAAGCTTAATGCATCAGTGAGCAATAGTCGAGACAAACAAATTCAGGCACCACACAGAAAGACCAGGCAAAGCCATTTGGGATAAACTCAAATAGACCTCTGGAATATGACAAGTTAAAGCAAACCTGCAGGCTACCCGGGACACCAGAAGAGCTTCCTCCCACTGTACAGACCCAAGAGCTGATCTCTCCTCTCATTCACATACTGTTATTTAAACAGAAGCAACCAACCAAGCCCGTTTTCAAGCATTCAAGCGATTTGCATACAGGAATCCAAGAACGAATTTTCACAGCTCTTCTCCATAATTTTTCCCCAGGTTTAAGAAACACCAAAGGGCAGATCTTCAGAAGCACCAACTGTTACTCTCCAACAATTTTTTCTACTCTCCCAAACCAGCACTGAAGTCACTGCTACAAAATTGTTGTGAGTGATGTCAGCTCCATATTCTCCTCAGCTTGCATATTTAAGACACTTTTCTGGCCGAAGAACATTGCTTCAGCAGCCAGGACCAGGGTTCAGGAACTGACTTTTTTATATGTATACCAGAACAACAGCTAGTCACCGCAGCCTGCCACATACCATTTCCAGCTCTGTTCACTAATGATGTTAAACAAAGCCAGATCAGATGAACATATTGCTGTACTTCCATACTTGCTGTTTACTTGTACCATATGACAAACAGCTGAAAACCTGTGTAGGTTAATCTTTATGTAAGCGAGACTGTCAACACCTAATATAGAAATATGTTAGTTCCTGAGCTGCACACTGCATAGATAGCTACATATTGAAAATACAGCTACCTGAATGCCAGCAATATTTCCTTGTTCAGTTTCATGAACTAACCGAGCTAAAGCAGGCAGAACCACATCAGTCTAAGCATGCTCCTTAGGCAAAAATACTTGGACCTATTTGCCAGCGAGATATAGACTCATGAAACAGTCAGGCTGAGAAAAATAAAATTCTAGTCTCATTTGTATTTTATCAAGAAAAAGTAATGAAACAGAAACAATGGTGCTAATTAGCCATTCATTATTAATTACTTAAATAGATCACTTAAAATTTTGCCCTGCAATATCAGCTCCCAGTATACAGAAAAAAGCCAGTATCAAAATGACTCACTAGGCAATAAATTATTTTTGTTACAGAGGATATTACACTCCATGCTATTCATCAAAAACAATCTGGTATGAAAAGCAAAAGCATTCTGCTCATTCAGGCTGCTCCAGGGAAGAAACAGGCATGTTTGTGAGTGGAAAGGATAAGGGAGAAAATGCAGGGCATGGCTAACAAAGGGTTCATCGGAAGCACAGGGTTCAGGCAAACATCAGACAAGAAAGAGGGGGACAGAACAAGAGGGATATCCAGTATTTTCACACTCCCAGTCACATATAGCAGCCTGAATACGAGTTAGCATCTGTGGCTGTAAAGCTTCCTTTACCGTGAAAGCTCTGCAGTGGGTTATGTTTTCAGGTTATGTTCCTTTGCCCCAACACACCATCCCCACAGACATACCTTTCTCATCACCTCCAGCTGCCTCAGCTCCACACTGTAGTGCACACCTAGAAAATCCACAGAGGATCCATCCCTGCTTCAACCGAGTTTTATTTCAGATACTTAGTCAAAGGCTTGACACCTATACTGCCAAGCAAATAACTTCCCAGGGGGGCATTTACTGATTCCTACTGTTAGCGAGTTAAATGGTCACTGACAGCATTAAATGATGCAGTGGCAATCACCCAGGTACAGAAGTCGTATGCCCACACAATGAGTATTTTTAAACAGAGGAGGGACTCATAAGCTTCTTAAAGCCCAGCATTCCTGTGATTTATTTAACTGACATCAGTTCTGAAATGATACTTCTCAAAGGTATAATAGGCTGAAACTCTAGCACCATTTAAAATAGCATTTAGTAGGAAAATGTGAGATCCATGTTCTTCCATCACTGTGGACAGAGAGATTTGACTATCTCTGACCCAAAGATGCTAACTTCAAATTTCAGCAGAAATAAGCAACTCCTGAAGACCTGCTTGAGAGACATTACCAAAGAATATTCTGAAGCTTGCCCTGGACTCCCAACTAGCTTCACTAATAACGTTTAGATTAGATTCATTTTATGCTGATTAACTTCCACTGAGTCATTTCCTCACAGTAACAACTCCATAGGGCAGTGCTTCTTAATAAGTCAGCTCCACCACTGAGGACACGAAAAGCCCAACAAAGCAGAAAGCAACCCCAAGAGCACCACTCTCTGATGACCAGCAAAGCAGCACTAATGCTGATTGAAGTACTGGCTATGCTCTTTGAAATGTTCTGCCAAAAGAAACATCTTCCATCCTCCAGCAGGAAGGATGAGGGAAGTTTTAGAAAGACAAAATTCACTGCTATTTCACAAAGAATTTAAAAGTACCTTCAGAGTAATCCTGCAGTTGGTCAAGCTCTGTAGCTGTAGTGCTGGTGCATTATTTTGGCTTGACATTTCATTTTTGTTATAAATGATAATGTGGCGTGCCTCATTTTGCCACTAGCACAAGCAAGCAAAGCAGTCTAGCTCAGAATAGAGACACTGTCACTTGAAAGTCCATCTGCCCTGCAAACTGCATCCTGCACACAGTAAACTGAGTGTTAGAGCAACTGCAAGTCAGCCATGAGAACTAAATATTCAATTAACTATCAGTCTGATTTTACTCTTTTGCCTGCTAAATCTGTCTATCTTAACAAAGTATTAAAATAGTTACATACATTACTGGAAGAGTCTGAAAGACGCTAATAAAGATGCAAAACAGGTGCAAACTGTCAAATTACATCCCTCCAGGAAAGTCACCGTTATCATTTTACCTATGGAATGCTCTGTTCCCTCTGCATCAAAACCACCAGTGCAGCTGCCACTGCCGCCGAGCTGAGGAGCCCCAAATAACGGAGTCAGAACAAGCACTGGTGTTCAGAAGCCCAGGAACCAAAAAAGCAGCCAGACTGGGAGGGCTGGGGTGGAGGAAAGGTGAGAGAAGTGCTCCTCTTGATAAGCTAGGAAGGGCAGAAAGAAGGGAAGAAGCCAAAGGGAAAAAAAGACTCCAGTAGCTAGACAACAGTGAGATTCCATATATTCAAAAAAAAGAATAAGCGGGTGCATTCAGCTATGGATGAACGACAAAATATAGAAAGGATCATACGCAAAATCCTTAAATTAAGGGAGAAGATCTTAAGCTCAGGAAAGCAGAAGATCAGAGAGAGGACAAAGTAAGAAGCATCTGCACAACTCCAGTCAAGATTATCCATAAATACTTCAGACTTTGCCCTAGTTTAAACCCCTTCCACTAACTACCATTTACCCCCACAAATAAATTCAGACTTGGGTGGCTCTGAAGGCACAGATTCTCCCTTCCAACCTATCTGTGAGCCCATCTGTTTTAAATTATTCTGATTTGCTCTTCCTCCTGGGCATCATGAATGTGTCAGAATACAGAACTAATCCAAGACCCAACTGCTGCAACAGCAATCTGCACTGATCCACCTAGAGCTGCTCAAAAAGTTGCCATGTCTCCTAGGGGGGCTGCCTCTGGTCCTACAGAATCTCCTATATTATCCATCAAGGTACTTGGGGCTGACAAAAATCAGTCCTCCCCAGAGGCAGCTTCACATGATAAAGATCTTTAAGGTCAGCAGGAAACACTGCAAGTGTTTTGTTGTGCCCCAATTCTGCTTTTGCTATGAAACTGGAGTAAAGATCTAGAATATCCTTTCCAAAATCTCAACCTCACCATGAGGTTCCCACATCACTAGATACATTTTTCCCCCCTTTCCACTATCTCCTCATTTTCCTATTTCCTAACAATCTGGTTGGCACCAGGCTCCCTCCTTGCTTCATTTTGCCACCTCCAGCGTAGCCCAACCTGCTCCCACACAACCCCTGTGGCCTGTGGTATGCAGGTAAGGATTCTCCTTTCAGACATCTCCCTGACACTGATGCCTTGCAAGATCTCTCCTTGGTTTGTACCATGATCCTTAACCGTCTACACTGGGGAGCTTTGTTTTCCAAGACAAATGACTCCTAGATGCCCAATACTGCTTCATCTGCTCACCACCACCCTCGCTTTCTCAGCCGACTCCCTTAAGGCTCTCTGAAATCCTCACCATTGGCTCTCCACCATGGCTAATGATTCAGTGCTTCCCCTCCTAATTAAACAGCCGTATCCTGATCACAGATCTATTGGCCTTTGGGACATTTTTCATGCTTTCAGCAGTGCTCTAACTCAGCAGTGCCAATGTCCAAAACTCTACCTTCCCTCTCCTCTCAGCTACGCCAGTATCTTTGCCTTCTCCCTTTGCTGAGCTACAGCTGTGTCTCATCTCTGTTTGCCCCATCAGTCTCATAGTCATCACGGATGAGCTCTTCATAGCAGGGAGCCTGGCTTACCATTTGCTGATAAAGCGGTGTGTAAATGCATCATGCAGTATTAGCAATGATACCAGTAATGATGTTCTGCTCTTAAACATGCTGTCCTGAGAGTCATTTCTGTCTCCAAGAACAAAGCCTACTAAATTCAGGCTTATCTTCTAATTTATCCTCCTTACGGGCTAATGCGAAACGGGATGTACTTAAAGCATACACTGTCTTGTTTGTCCTTAATTATAGGCAGTATTATGCTGCCACAGCAACTAGGAAAGCTTAAGCTGCCCTAAGATGATACAAGATACCGCACAATGCTGCACACCCCGCCCTGCCTCCTGTCCCCACATAGTCTCGTGCTATGTGCGGGTCATGTTTACTCTCTGGGGACAGCTAGCAACCACATTCCAGCAGCCACAGCATGGCACCGGCACGACGAGGCAAGCCCTTCAGTGGCACCCTTTCTGTCTCCATTTGCACATCTGCATGAGGGCTTTTTCTTGCTCTCCCCAGCTCCATGCAGAGAGGAAAAGGTGGCCAGGAAGGCACCTCCTTCACCAGCACCATGCAGGGACTGGGCTGCTCCAGCCCACTAGATTCAGAGGAGGAATTCATTAAGGGGAAAAGGCTTATGTATCTTGCTCCCCCTGAAACAGCTGGATGCTCCATTTCATCTGCACATCTGCAGCTCCCCCCAAGCCGCAGATTGCTCAGCCACCCTTCCTGAGTGGCTTGCAACAGTGATCAAATGGTCACAAGAGAATCTGGGGCATTGCAGGGCATTTAACAAAGAAGGGTTGATGCACCAAGTAGCTGTTGAGCGGTGTCAATGCCAGCAAGCCATCACGTCCCTGAAGAGCCCCACAGCTCCTGTGATAACTGCTACAACACTGCGAAATAGAGACGAACCATGAATGGGGTTTTGGGTATATCTGCCAGCATGGCAGTCTTAATTGGGAAGAGCCGGTACCCTGTTTTCCTAGATAATTAATTCAAATTTAATTTTCCTGCATCACCTCAACATAGGATTTGTTGGGCATAGGTTGTGCTTAATGAGGAAGCTTTAACATCTGACTCCACTTCTTCCCTTGACCTGTCATTCCCCAAGAATTTACTATGGTTACCCATAACTATAGCAAGCACTTCTGTTTCAACTTCACAGACTAGCTTAACTACCACAGGTCAGCACAAAAATGTCTAACCCAGGATCCAACGAGTCACACATTTTCTTCACCTTTTGGTGAACTACTACTTACTCATAACCCAGTTATCCACTTTATCTGTCAAAGAGATTTAAATTGTGCCAGCTCTGCACAAAGCCAGGATACCAGTGCATCCCAGCAGGGTACAGGGCAAAAGTTTACAGCTATTAAATACAGAGAACTAGTGAACTACATTAGGAGCTTAGCAGATACATAATTCTTGCTTTTAACAGGACAGAGAATGACAGGCTGAAGTGATTTAGCTAGAAACATCTTAAACATGGCAACTTAAAAAAAATGTATGTTTCATTTTTTTGTGCTTTTTTCCCCTGCATTAAATTCTGAAAGTACTGATAGTCATGGAATAATCAGGTTTAACAGGTTAGCAGTAATATATGCCTCAAGTGTTCCTAATACATCATAATCTTCTTTCACAGAATTTGCATCACTGTCAAACCGAACCACTGATTTTCGGTTGATGCTTTTAACATGTTTCTATGGTTACTTTCCAAGGTCGCATCTCAGAAGCCTGAACAGCAGCTCAGAAAGACAAAAGGCATTTTGCATCCTTCACCATATTAAATAATTTATGAAAGTTAAGGCATCCTCATGGAAAAAAAGTCATAAAAGAATAGGTTCTGAGGTTATTTTCTCAGCAACAGTTTGAAGCACAGTAAAATCAGTATCTTTACAAAAGCCTTCAAGAACTAGCCTATTTGACTTACGTTCTATATGGTACAAAATGCTAAGGAACACATTCTAAGTTTAGATCTATATGCACAAGCCTACATGAATTGCATGAATGGACCTTAAAGCAGAATATGTAGACGTCTAATTTGCTTCTGTCAGCTTCATCTGTTAAGTCAGGCACGAGGCATTGTCTCAGAAAGTATTCTAAATCTAAAAAATGCAAAAATAAAACTGAAAAAAAATGAAGTAAAAATGGTAATGACAGCCTTTATTATTTCCATCACTTTTCATTCAAAGCCACACAGATTTCATCTGTCCCCAAAACGTTACAGATTTTGACTAGTGTAATGAAAGCTCATACACAAAATATCTGAATTCTCTGCCTACCGCTACACTAGATCAGAGTTTATTGGAACTAATTGAAGTGTCTGAGGCTTGGAACAAAAACACATTAGTCATTTAGTGGTTGTGTTAATATTGCTATGCCTTTCCTGCAGTTTCATTAGATACAGACTGCTTCAATACCCTAATCATATGCTCAGTCACAGCACAATCAGTACACAGAGTACTGACAAGCTGTCCCACCATGCCTAAAGCTGATAAGGTGTCTGCTCTATGAGTAACCTCAATTATTGACTATATTTTATGGTCAATCTAATGACCAAATGCTTATCAGTGAACCATCAGGTGCCTGTAATAGGATAGTGACCCTTAGTTTATATGTACCATTACTGCTCATTAGTGAGTAATTAAATTCTTTAATCCACAACTTACAGGCATTAAAATATGACGGAATATCCTGAATCTCAAAAAAGACTATGCTTATTTTAACTCTTAAAATGTTCAATTACATTACTCAGAGATTGCATGTTACATCTTGCTAAGAAAAGCTGCTTGTAAAAAGCATATCATGTGTAATGTTTTATATCATGTCTAAATTGACACAGCTTTCCCAAACAGGCAGGAATATGACGAGAGTGGAAAGATAATGGGTGTGATTCACCACTGTGATTCTCAGATTTAACTTAAATGGTTTTAATCTAGCAAAGCCCAGCCACCCTGCAAATAATTCAGAAACCTGAAAACTAGTGAGCGTATAGTGAGCGCTATGTTTGGAAGACTAATTCATCAAAAGCAGACAGATGCAAGGGATGCTGCAACTACGCAGCTACTTCCCTGCTTCAAAGACAGCAGTCACACGGCAGCAAGCGCAGCCCTGTGACCAAACCAGTTTGAAAAGATGTGAAAATAACCCAACATCAAACAAGATTACAATTTAAGAAGGGTGACTTAATACAGTTTGTCTTCTGCGCAACATTGCTCAGGGTTGCTCGCTTTCATATGTATTTTCCTCTAAACAGCTCCGATTCCTCCTAGCTGCCCTGTCACTGCTCAAACCTTCCTTCCAGCTCGCCCTTGCACACCGAGGCCAGGCACCCATGCTGTTACCGAAACATCATACCCCCACCCAGGAGCACAGGCGGTGCTGCCACCACCGTCACCAGCCACCAACAGGCAGAAATGGCACGTTAATGGTGATGGTTTCGATTTCTCGGGGCCTCGATTCTCCTCCTGAGGGAGTGGTATTTTCTTTTTTGGCGGATAGCCCGTTAACCTCTTCCCAAGTGCATGCCCATTCTCCTCCTCCTCCTCCTCCTCCTCCTCGCTGCCCTTCTCCGGCCTGGTCTTGGAAACATCACTTCCTCTCTTCCCCAGGTGTCTGGGCAAAAAATCCAACAGCTTATTACAGCTTTATACCACAATATGCCAGTATTTACTTAGTTACAAGCATAGCCCACAGAAGGGTCCTACAACTCTCACATATTTTCACTTAGTAATATAGTTTGTTCGGGTTCCTTATACAAAATTAAAAAAACTGGAAATGGGTAGAAAGTGTGGAGCACTAAGCAAGGCACAGCTCATGCCACACCAAGGCACAAAGCCCAGCTGCATTCTTCTTAAATCTGAAGAATGCAAGATTAAACTTCTCATCCTGCATTGTAAGGGTAAACTGGGAGCCTCTTCACAGCCATCCATGCCCATGAGCTGTGCTTTTTGCTCCAGCTTTCTTACTCTGTCAGTGACCTACCGAGAAGCTGCATTTTCTGCTAAATGCTCTGGTCCTTCAGTAACACGACCATTGAGTAATGTCTGGCAATTTGCTTGTGTGACACAATCAGATGTTAATCAAAGCTTTCCTCCTTCTATGACAGATCAGAGTGAGGAAAAAAGCTTAAAACTGATTTAATTTCGTAATACACTTCTGTCTGCTGTCTCTAATATTTGGCTTTGATTTTGAATACTTAGCACTTCCATGCTAGACACCCTGCATTTCTAGGTAATGAATAAAATACCTTTTTTTCTTTTTTTTTGAAAAGCAGAACATAATTAAGCTGAAGAAATTAAATATGCCATTCAAATGAGAAAGAGCTTTGGATGAATATGTAGATTTGGGCTGCATATATGCTTTAAAAAAAAAAATCAATGCAATCACTGTAAAGGCTATCTTAAAGATACCCATTTTAACCATGGGTACCTCTTATCACCAGATAAACATTTTGCTGCAGCTCGTAGTTATTATTTTCCAGGTGAGGACACGAACTCTCTGTACAGTCTTTTGAGTTTGTGACCTTATAAACACAAAGCTATGACTCTCACCAAGGAACAAACTGGACTAAAAAACAAACCAACCAACAAAACCTGCAAAAACCTCCTCCCTGCCCAGGCACAAGACAGCCCACAAGCAAGAGTCAAAGGATGTTATTTCACTGAATAGAGACTCTAGTTTTAATGTGAAAAAGACATTTATTTGCTGCCAGGAAACCATACCACAGCCCAAAAGCTAATTGTGCTAGAACCTGTACAAACACAGTTAATGCTGTTTCATGAAGAACAACACTGGAATCCTTTATTCACGTGGAGAAAAAAAAAAAATCAGTATCTAGTGTTGTTGCTGCTAAGGAAATCACTGACGTAGTTTCCATAAGCACCCTATGAAGGTTTTGTCTTCTGAAGTAACTACACCTGCACCCCAGTACACTGAATGTTAACATACATGCATATTTTTGCCTAGCTACTTTATTTCTATGACAAAACAGCCCTTCTCCCAAGCGAAAGTCCCAACCACAATCCCTTTTTCAAAAGGGCTCTTGTAAAAAGATGGAAGTACTCAGTAGATTTGGTCAAAGAGAGGGCAATGATTTGAAAAAAATAAATGTGTGCATGATTATCAATACATTAATCGCATTTATTCCACTAGAGACAAGGAACAAAATGTGCCAGGCTCTGCATAACACAAGAAACACACGGGTCCTGCTATGAAGTTCAGAATTTAAGTGGCTGAGGAGGGAAAGACAGTAAGGAAAGAGTCAGCAAATACAATGAATAGAGACTACAGCGCAACACTAGTGCTATGACTCCTCTTTCATCTCTAGGTGCTTGCTAAGAGAGGATCAGCTGAACGGAGAGATGAAGGACAGAGAAGTGGAGGTTGCTGCATAGGATTCAAGGCAAGGATGATCTTCTTCCTCAACATGGCTCGAGGCTGGATGGTATAAAGGGAAAGAAGAGGTGGGACTGGAAAGGCTGGAGCAAAGAAGCCTGATATCCTATCATTACTGAACAAAACCAGCCAAAACTGTTGATACCCCAATATTTGTGGTCCCTGGATAAGCCACTTCCACCCTAGTTTCTGCCAGCATCTCTCTCTCACTCTTCCTTTCAGATTTCCTCCTCTTCCTCTCCCCTCCTGCTGAGGACTGCATGGCTCAAGGGCAGGAGGAAGACTCAGCATGGGAACTTTGATCCGTAAGGTCCCCATGGCAGGAGGAGTCGGAAGAGAAGGAGGAGCAGTGGCAGAGGGAGCCTCTCTGAGTTTAATGGTGATGGTGGAGCAGCCTCGCCAGGACTATGTAACGGTACCCACCTGAGGACCTGCTCAACATATTTATGACTGCCAGGGATCAATAATGGATCTCTCTCTGTGAGATTCTCTGTGTTTCAATTTGTGTTTTTAATTACAGTCATAACTGAACTTGTTTCTTGAATGCTTGCTTTTAGGGAACCCAAGATTCTTAGACAGGCTCTGTAATACTGAGAAATGAATGCTGAAATACATTAATCGACAGTGTGATGAAAGATCATTAAAATGCTACAAAACTAATTCAGATTACTGATAACTGCTATGTTATGGAAAAAAATATTTCTCATTGAAGTCTCTCTCTACAGCAACAACCACAAAAAAAGAAACAGAAGTGCTTTCTGCAAAAAAAATCAACCAGCCCTGTTCTTTGGTTAAAAAATTGAAGAGAATCAATTTTGAACAGAGGAAACACGGATAGGGAAAAAGCAATGTACTAATGGGTTTTAAAATGTTTTAGCTAGCACATAGCTGCTAAAGCTATAAAACACTGATTCACTCAAGGCAAAGACAGATTCATGAGAAGCAATTAGGGCCTGATCCAACGTACAATGATGTCATTTGCAGTCTTGCTGCCGACTTCAGGAATCTTTGAGTCAAGCCAACGACAATCATTAATAAGGACCTGCCACTTTACAATAAAACCAGAACTGAGTTTTGATGACCAGTGACAGAAGCATCACTGGGAGAAAAGATTTTGGGCCTTATTTCAGATTATTAGGCACTGATTTCTTTCTCTCAGTTCCAAGGAGGGTATTTTATTTTCTGGATTCCCCAATGAAAGTTACAGTCTTTACATTTGCTTATGACACACAGATTCACACAAATAAATTCAAAGTAGATTAAGCTAAATCACACTGTTCATACCCACAATGTGAAATACAGTAATGAAAGCTGTGCTGCTGTCCAGTCTAGGTACTTTGGAAAGGATTCATCTGTCCTTATTTAGGCAACTAAACAAAAAAAGACATGTCTGAGCTTTTCCCCTTGCTTTTCCTCTCCACTCCCACTGATTTCAGACACCTATCTTAAAATGAAACAAATCATTCTTTGTAGGCAACCATTTCTCTGTGTTGACTTTAAACCTGCAGCACTTAGCACAGAGACAAAGCAGTAATTTACACACACCACTCTTGGGGCAGTCATTTCCCAACCTCTTGTGTACAGACAGACTGTGATATGTAGGCATATAATGCTTGAGACTCACTGTACTATGTTATTCTGAAAAACAGAACTTGCTAAGTTCAGCTCCTTCTGACGTCAGACTGTAACTTACAAATGTCATTTTTTAATGGTGTAAAACATTTTAAAGATCAGGGAAAAGGAAACAATACAATTACCATCATGATTACATGAAAAGATGCATCCTTGCTCAGCGCATAAATCTGACTTTAATGCCGTTCACAGACATACGTTTTTCAATATTGTCTCAAAACATGTTCAGTTCTGAATTAAAAAAAGAGTTTGGAATGCAAGTACAAAGCCCTGAATTTTGTTGTTTTAAATACCATCTGCTTGACAGCTTATTGCATTTAATCAACATTGCTAATTACAACAAACATTTTACAAACAAAACTAACATATCATTTTCGTTATAAGACCCAAGAACGAAAAAAAAGAGATTGTTCTAGGCTAATGCTAAAAAAAATAATGTCTTTAACTGGTTTAACTGTTGTTACCGACTATAGAGAAACTTTTATTTGTGCAGATAGGCCATGCTACTGAATAAAAGTCCAACTTCTTGTTATTTAGATCTGAGTGTAAAAAACTTGTTACTTCAGCTTCTGCTCCAAGTAAACCTACAGAATAACAGACTTGCTACAGGTGGAAATGTCCATTAAGGACTAGACAAAGACAACACACATTTTCTTAGGTTTTGGTCACTACAGGTTCCTGCTCATGTCTCCAGAGAGAGAAATAAACCCCTCACAATCCAGGAGGAAACAGTTAATGACTTGCTACGCCACCTGGACACTCATAAGTCTATGGGGCCAGATGGGAACCACCCGAGAGTGCGGAGGGAGCTGGTGGAGGAGCTTGCCAAGCCACTCTCCATCATTTATCAGCAGTCCTGGTTAACAGGGGAGGTCCCAGATGACTAGAGGCTTGCTAATGTGACACCCATCTACAAGAAGGGCTGGAAGAAGCATCCGGGGAACTACAGGCTTGTCAGTCTAACCTCAGAGCCGTCTTGGGTACGCTTAGTGAGCACATTCACAACAACCAGGGGATCAGGCCCAGTCAGCATGGGTTCATGAAAGGCAAATCCTGCTTGACCAACCTGATCTCCTTCTGTGACAAGGTGACCTGCCTAGTGGATGAGGGAAAGGCTGTGGATGTTATCTACCTAGACTTTAGTAAGGCCTTTGACACTGTCTCCCACAGCATTCTCCTGGAGAAGCTGGCGGCTCGTGGCTTAGGCAGGTGCACTCTTCACGGGGTTAAAAACTGTCTGGATGGCCAAGTCCAGAGAGTGGTGGTGAATGGAGTTCAATNAATTGGGGTTGTTTAGTTTGGAGAAGAGGAGGCTGAGGGGAGACCTTATCGCTCTCTACAACTTCCTGAAAGGAGGCTGTAGCGAGGAGGGTGTTGGTCTCTTTGCCCCAGTAACCAGCGATAGGACGAGGGGTAATGGCCTCAAGTTGCGCCAGGGGAGGTTTAGATTGGATGTTAGGAAAAATGTCTTTACTGAAAGAGTGGTGAGGCATTGGCACAGGCTGCCCAGGGAGGTGGTGGAGTCACCATCCCCGGAGGTATTCAAAAAACCTGTGGATGTGGCACTTTGAGACATGGTTTAGTAGGCATAGCGGTGTTTGGTTGATGGTTGGACTAGATGATCTCAGAGGTCTTTTCCAACCTTAATGATTCTAAGACTCTATGAAATGGGGCATCATGAGCACATGAGCCACAGTTATGACCAGGTGACCAAACTCCACCTCTCAGCAACCACATGCTACACCACCTACCCATGGCAATGAGACTCAACAGCATTTCACAAATGTTTGAAGACCCATGAGCAGTTACAGAAACCAGAAAGGTGAAAAACTACCTTATGAAGAATGAAGCCGCAGCTGAGGTACCTGCCGAGACCCCAGCTGGAGCAACCAGGCTCTGGGAGGCTGCTGAGCCGCCTGCTCCCACAGGGTCAGAGTTATTCTGCCCTGAGCTGATCTGAACATTGGGACCATCACGGCCACTTTCTGGTGCTGTTTCTGCCTGAAAAAAAATAAAAACATATGTACAGGTTAATACATTTGCTGAGTGGCCATGACAGGGAGAAATCTCATGCAACACTTCCAAAGAGCGTCTTCGCAAGGTCGAAGGTGAAGATAGCAGTAGCTGACAAGTGATACAGCTGGACAAGAGTACTGCAGTAGGTCCTGCAACAGAGAAGGTAAAAACCATGACCACAGCAGACAAGCAGAATAACACAGAGACCCTTTGTGATGGGTAATGCACAGTTAAATAGTTTGACAGGCATGAAGAAATGGAAAACGATAAGCAGAACCCTTTTGTTTTACAGTGTTATTTGGGAGCTGGCAGAACTGTTTATCTGGTTCAGTTATAACTGTCAGGAATTATTTCTCAGTGGCACATCATCTGCAAGACCTATCTGTTTAAGAGCAACTAACCAAACAGTCACCTTTGTAACATGTTTCCACATGAATAACCCCAAGAACTAAATAAAAAAAAAAAATTGATTTTTTAAAACATATATACAGCCCTGAGTTTCAGCATTATCTATCTTAGCAGCACAAGTACATGGCATTTTTGTCTCCTGCAAACCATTCCAGTGGAAGAACACGAGTGACTGGAGATGCATCTTCTCCAGCATAATGCACCTGCGTTATTTGAGACAGAGGTTGGGGGATGGGGGATTGTTTTGGGGTTTTGCCAAAATATCAGACATCTGTATTGTGAAATTCTGTCATGTCGATATGTTCATGCTTAGGCCATCAACTCTTTCGGTACCAAGTTCAATTAAGTCCCATCAGTCAAATGCTCATTGACAGTGCTGGGAAAGCCTCCTTTTAGGAAGAACCTGCTCTATGTCTAGGAGTACTGAAGATTTAATTAAAGACGACACCACAATAAATATTTGTCAAAAGAGTTAATTGCTTCATGCATGATAATATATGATGTTTCTGTCATCTGAAATACTACTTTGACATTTCCAACTAATTAGCTAAAATAAATTCCAGAAAAGGAGACAGCCTTGTAATGAAGCACAAATGCAATTAAGTACTTCCTGGGATGCCACCAAATTTTGAATTTTGTGCTGCCATAGATCATGTTTTACAAGTACAGATATGCAGACATGGTAATAGGGCCTTCCCAGTTACATACACACCCTCAATTTTCTCATACACTGACAACCCAAACAGCGTTGTTCTCATGAGAACTGAGGCAACCTCGTTATTAGGTACCAAGTAGAAGAAAAGTCTGCCAACCAAGCAGTGCTCAATTGGTGCATGAAAGGCCGTCTGGAGTTTCATCTGGACTCATTCCCATCGTTTGAGTGCTGAATTCCCAGTTCCCAGCAAAGTCAACAAGAAGAAAGTACACCCAGCTGTTTTGAAGGTCTGCTCTTTAAAGACTGATACTATTATCAGTATTATGGAGTGGCTGACTTAATGCTTTGTCATAGACTGCTACACAAAAAGTACTTTTATAGAGCTCACCGAAGAGATCTGAGGCTGAGACATAGCAGAATATTCACGCAGATTAACATAACCCTAGCAAAGCCACTCATGCTATAAGCCTAACTGGAACCTTTGAATAACCCTCGGCAAATTCCTTCACTTTTAACAGGTCTCAGAAGACCTAGCAATGCAGGCAAAAAGGCAGTGACCAAGCACTGCTAGAGGTCAAGACTGGCACAAAAAGTGGTATGCCAGCAATATGAGCAGGTACTTGAGCGTTAACAAATTGAAGCGACAAATGTGGCTGACCTATACCAGCCATGGAAAGTATATGGCATGGGGAAAACAGTGCAGACTGGGAAAGATCCAGACGTGACATCTGAACTTCTGAGTTACATGAACTGAGACAAAGTACTAATAATAAGCAGAGCTTACTACAGACTTAGCATTACAGACTAAGAAATCTATATCAGAAACCTTGGAGCCAGTACACAGGGCTCACAAACCGGCATGCCAAGAGGTTGCCATGCACAGCAGCTGGTGGCATGATGGCCAGCAAGAGAAAGAAACCCTACCAGCAGCCACTGGCAGGCTAACATTAGTGTTTGAATACTCCCATATGTTCTGCCAGGAAGAAAACCATAACCTCTGTCACGTGTGCTGTTGTCTCAGACTGAAAATTACAGGGTCAAGATGACTTCCCAAGACATATTTTTCCATTCACTTTCATCAGGGACTATATTAGATGACAGGACTTTGAAACAAAGAAAAGCACATGTTTAAGCAAACTATTGAAAAAAGAAGGCAGAAGCAGCAATGTGTTTCTAACTGATGGTCCTTTAACTAATGCATAATCTAAACAATGGCATAATCTAAAGCTAAATATGAAATCTGCAGAGTTAGCATGAACAGTGAATTTTATAGCAAAGTGTAAAAGATTTGTAAGAACTGACTGGAATCTGTTAACAGATCAATTCCTGTAAAAGCTATTCACTCTTAACAAAAATATGAGCAATGTGTAACATACATTACTTTTTCACCACTTTTATTTCTATGAGAACTTAGAAGCCTACATTTCTAAGAGACGAATGATTGTGGACATATCAGGTATCTAACTTGAAATATCAAAATCAACCCTGATATTTCAGATACCAGATAGTTAAAATACTTTCCAAACCAACGTATCTAAGTAGGATGTCTGTAAATTGCCATTCCCACATTAGACACTTCTGAAAATTCAAGTTGGAATTTCTGGGTAAATTTGGAAGTTTTATTCTCAGTTCTATGCGTGCATGAAAGGAAGAGAGGGTAAGCTAAGAAGGCAGCATTGATTCTTGCAAAGGGGGAAAAAGTGAAGTAAGACAGGCAAGATAAAATAATCAGAAGACTAGTACAGAAGACAACCCGTATTTTTTTCATTAAGTCTTCAATTACCCAACTAGTATTCTTAAACACAGAGGTATCATCAGTTTTCCTGCATGGTAAGAAGCTGAAAAAGCACAAAACAAGTTCTTCCAAGTTTAGGATTCATTTCAAGGACTGCTTGCACCATCCGAAGCAACAGCATTTTCCAGCACAACCATGTTCAGCTCTCCCTTAGACAGCTACATCTCTCCGCTGATGAGGAGGGCTCAGGTATGAGGAAATTTGTCAGGTCATTTGCCCTGAGGCAGAAAAACTAAAGACAAGTAACGGGACCATCTTGGGCACTCTGGTTTGTCACACCATGGGTTCAGCCTGCATCACCTACAGGTGCTGAAGGGGTACAAATAAGATAAGGGGTCTTTGTTTTTAAACTAAATGCGGGAATTACTTCATGCGTCTCCCTCATCTCAACCCACGGTCTTCTGGGGATTGTGTGTGGAAAATGTAATTCTCTAGAGGAATGGGAGCAACTTTGCATGACTTTTTTTAAGCACTCAAGTCTGCACAGGGAGAAGACTCCAGTCTGCAGCTGAGAGGGAACTGCGCTACACCATTTACTAAATTTTCATAAATCACTCATGATCAAACGCAGAAATCACAACCCTGTCACTATAAAGTGTTATTCACTGCACTGAATATTTAAAGCGTCATAGGCCTCCGCATCCAGAGACTAATGTTTGTTTTAATTTTCTAAGAAAAGGCTTGCCGGACAAAAGCCATTAACCCTCTGGAAACTAGCTAATCCTCAAAGGAAGGATTTCCAAAACTGCTCTATAGTACCCCTTCCCTCTACTCGGTCTGAAGCCACATGGAAACTGGTACCAGTAAGAGCACAGCAAGGACACTTGTAAATGTCACACGAGGCGTTTTGCACGTGCAGGAATGACCGATGTCTTGGCGCTTTCTATCAGTGCCTGCATCATGGACGGGAGGGTTTCAGTACCAGGTCCCAGCCCGCATCCTGAGGACACGGGAGCAGAGCTAGAATGCTGCGTTTTGGCTGGCAGCATCCACACACAGAGCTGAGGTTGGCAGGGCCACAACAAGCAATGACAGCACGCGCTGCTCCCCGTTAAGATGGCCAAAGGCTGGGGGAGAGGGCAGGAAGAGACAGAGGCAACCTGACATCCCCAGGCTGCGGAGGTGTGCTGGACAGAGCGGGGACATCCCCTGCCCCGCTCCCAGTTCCCAGCATAGGGGTTCCCTGCTGTGACCAGATGGCAGGAAACATCTGCCCAGGTTTAAACAAGTCAGACTAGTCCAAAATTACACTGTACACAAGTTGGCCACAGATTAAATTTCCAGGTACACAGTGCACACTGTCAGGCCGTTACCATTTAAAGGACAATTACAACCCTAACAAGCTCTTTACAAGTTTGAAGTGCAAAGCCAAAAACTAAGCCATAACGTTTCCAGTTTCCTGAATATTTCCATTCTCTGGACATTGACCTTTGTCCAAGGATCCAAAAAAGCCAAGCTAGCTGCTGCCACTTTGTCTCTGGAAGGCACGCAAAATATGTGCCTGGTGACAGGCAAGAAAAACATGGAAATATTAAAATCTAGAGAAAAACAGATCAATCCCAGGATTGCACTGTGATGGAAAAAAGAAAACCAGAAGGTTGAAGAGAGCTGCAACAGAAAATAATCAGATATGATGTCTAAATACAAGTATCAAGGACAGATTTACAGAAGAGGGAATGGAGAAAATTACAAAGGCATCAATGACTCTCATACACATCTGTGTAATCAGAGTCAGAACTCAATACAATTTATTTTATTTCAAAAAACTGGTCCCATAATGAAAGCATTCAGCAGGGCTTCAACAGTGAATTGCAGGTGAAGCTCTAGCAAGATCAAGCTTGAGTCTATAGTGAGGCTTTTTTTTTTTTCCCCCAAGTTGTTTTTACCCCCTTCTGACTAGCAGGCAGGCATACAGAATTTTGAGTATTTCCTTTAACTTACTATATTCCCCTTTCAGACTGGAACATCATAGCCAATTAAATTGTAAAACCTGCTTGAGCAAATGATTTTGCAAAATATTAAATCTACTGTTTGTACATTTTCCCCCTAAATGATTCATGCTAAGACTCTTATGACCTACTACCTCTAACTGGAAAAATTTGATGTAAATCTGGATAATGCTCGTACTATAAACCCTTCCTTCCCATAAGCTTGGATAAGTCCTGCATACATCTTCTATGTGGAATGTCTCCTCCTCAGACTGCCTAGCATTCTGTAAAGTTAACTGTGCAGTATACACAAGGTTGAAGTAAAACGTGTTCTGGATAAAGTTTTTATTGCCTTTTGACAATGTTTCTGCTGGGGCTCATTATAAAATAACTAGGGCATTTTATAACTACAATACACTACTGTAGACATTTTATAACCTGCACCTGCGATGTGGTAACAAGAATGCCTAAACCTGTAGTTCAGACTTTTACATGCATCTTGTGTTCAATGTGAATCAAACGCAGAGCATAATATCCCTTCCCCCAAAATACGTTTCCAGCTACAAGAGCTCCTAGTGCCTGGCTTATCATTGATCTCTGAAGATGAGGCAGAAGGAGAAAAATCACAGACAAGTAGAATTAAATAGAAATAGGAGGGCTCATCTGCTGTCACAGTCTGGAAAGTAATGCAGGAGATCCAAAGACAACCTCAGGGCCCTTGCTTTTCAGATTAAGATGTGAATTACTAAAACAGGTTAAGGGTTTAGATCTTCACCACCAATAATCACTAGCAGTCTATGCTTCATGCACGGAAAGGACCTCATCCTTCAACAGCAGGGCACATGCATCCAGCTGCATCCAGAGCTGATGCCCTTGGCAGAACAAAGATTGAGAACAGGCAGCTTGTTCCCCTCTGACCAGGGGCTCCTAATCTCACCTTGGCCCAAGATCTCTCCTAAACCATGCTCCTTGATCCCTAAGAAATTTATTAAGGTTTTGGGCAGGTCTTGGGCAGGCCTCCTTCATCTATGAAATGCCTGTTCCTTCCTTCAGCCTGCCCCCCCC
>VZTL01008674.1:41712-85454 GCA_013400535.1 Scopus umbretta
CCCCCCCATGTTCCCAGGCTGGAAGGTCTTTGCAGCCAGGGCTCTGGTAGCACCAAAATGCCACCGAGCAGCGATGGACAAATCACTTGTCATTTCAGCCACTCAGGACAGTGGTACCGAAAGAGGCAGCAAGTGATAAAAGTGATGCTTTTTTTTTTATTTTCTTCCTTCTGACCTTTCCTTTCCTGACCACCAGTCAAACAAACTTCACCCTCCTATCTGCACATGTAAACCCACCACTTGGAAAGTCAGGAGGACATGAAAAAGGGCTATCAAGAAGGACGTAGATCTTGCTGCATGTAAACACTCTCAAACAGAGACTTTCACATGCAGTGGGTTTAAAACAGACAGACTAGACGAACTGTTTCTTCTAATGCCTCCAGGCAAACATCAGAAAGTGTTGCCCAGAGCCCTCCCTGCTGACATGTATTACAGTAGTTAACTGCCTCCAAAGCCAAAAAAATATAGCTGTGTACTGCTCAGGGTGTTATAACTTACCATTGTGGTCAAAATTAAAATTAATTGTTTATTCAAGTGGACAAACATACAGTTGAATCCCTGCTTTTTGTCTTAGGTTGATACAAGCAAGTGAAGGAATTCATTAACAAGTTCATCATAATGCAAATTTCTGCCAGCTTAGGATTTGGTTTCCTACAAGAAGACAAATGCTTTTCCATTAGGACTGACTTCCACAGGCCAGATGCATCTCTAACAGCAACGAAACACGGAAGCTTGAATCAGGAGAACGTGTGTCACCTTCCTGACTCCACAACAAAATTTCTCAATGACTTTAGACAACTCAACCAAAATCTCACTGTGCCTCAATTACACTCTATGCAGCAAAATGGAATAACCATGTTCCCAAGAATTTCAGGTCTTACAATTTTGTTATAATGGTATTATTACAATACAATACATACAATCATGTAATTATTATATTGTTATAATGATTGATATAAAATGTCAGCAAATAAAGGCAAAGGTGGACGGAGACTGTCATACCTAATTTCTATTTTAATCACATTTGAACTGCTTATATATTAGATGTAACTGCTGTTTAAAGAGAACAACCCTTGGGACCAATTTGCCTGACAGCTACCACATGCAAGGCACCCATTGACTAGTATCAATGAACAAGGGTACAAGCCCTCGTTATATGAAGGGAAAACTGGGTCTTTAGTACACCCAAATCTAGAGAACAAGGTTCAATTACAGGCAAGCTCATGAAGCAGCATTAAGTTCACAAACATGAGGACAGCTGTCACTATGTGATCACTGTTGAAGGACCCCGAACTTCCAAATTAGGGATGAAGCTGGGCAGATGTTGCTCCTTCTTACTTGTGGCTGTTCCCTGCTGACGTGCTGTTTACTCCCCATGTGGAAACCATGTAACTCAGACGCACAGACAGTCATGACTCACCATGACTGGAGTGAAATCTCCAAGTCTGCAGATATCCCAAAGCTCTTTCAAGTGGCCAACTGCCATGCCAGTGATGAAGAACTCCAGAAGAACTTCCCAAGTGTGAGTGGGCAAAGAAGTGTCAGACAAGATTTGACATAGGTAAGACTGCGTATTTAGGACTGTGTAATAATCTAAACCACACCTAAACAATGCTGAACTCAAAACCAGCAGTTACAACTCAGAAGATCTAAAGGTCATTGACAGTTCCTCTGAAATCATCACTTCAATATGTAGCAGCAGCCAAAAAAAAAGAAAAAAAAACACCACCAAACAAATTTTGGACATCACAAGGCAGGGCACTGAGAACAAGAAGGAATGGGTCCACATACTGACTACCAGGTGCAGTCCTAGTCCTGTATCTCAAGACAGTGGTAGTGGAGTAAGGGAGATTACAGAGCCAAGCAAGTAAATGGTCAAGAGGATGGAGCAGCTGCCTTAGAAGGAGAGATGAAAGAGGCTGGGACTCTGGTTTGTATAGGGGAAGGCTGAGGGGGATCTTTCCGAGGTTTACAAAGTCATGGAGGTGGTGGCTCAGCTGAAAAAGAGTACTTCTTTGCACTGGCATCATTAACTTGTGGAACCTGCCAACCCAGGAGGCTGTGGAGGCAAAGTGTCAGCAGGGTCAGAGAGGCATTAGATAAATTCCTGGACAGCAGGTCCATAAACAGATACTAAAGGGAACAGACAGGGATGTGTCCCTGAGAATTCCCCAAGTGTGCATGATGGGGAGTATGAGCAGAATGCAGACAACAGCCAGACTCCATGGCTCTCCCTAAACATCATTTCCAGCTCTGCTGCTGGAGACAGCCCTGGGCTAGGTGGGCTGCAACTCAGACCCAGTAGGATTTTGTTATCTTTCCCATACAATCTTTTCACTAGAGTCTTTCTTGGCTTAACTAGTAACGGGAGGTTGCGCTATTCCCACAGGCCCCCATGCATACTTCAGAGTCACCAGGAGAGGTTGGTGAGACTCAAGGGGATGTCTACACAGCTACTCTGCATGGACCAACTAAACCCAGACCCTTCCCAAGCCAGGCATCACAATGGCTGCTCTCCTGTTCTTCATCCTTTGACTGCCATCTACCTCCCTACAACAGCCAACTGCCTTGCCCAATTTTACCACCATGACTTTTGAGAAGTAGAAGGCCAAGGTTCTGAATGGTAGATCCATTATCTTTGCCTAACACCACCAAAAACACAGCAATGGACTCCTGCCTATGGCACCATTCAAATGCTTTCTTCAACTAAGGTATCAGAAGAGAACACATCCAGTTTTGAGATAGTGGCAGCTATGCAAACCCTGAGGGATTAATTCATAAGCACTTGGGCACCAAGCGAAAGTAATAATAATAATAAATCAACTCTGGAAAATGCCTACCACAACATCAGTTTGTATAATAATTTATATGGACTCGCTTGCCTGGAAGTGTTTCACGCCTGAATCTTACAAGTACTACTTCCAGATTCAAAGCAAACCTCTAATTATTGATCCTTCGTTACACTGGGAAATTACCTCATCGTAGTTTTAAAGTTCTATTTATAAGTCTAATAATCTCATCATTGATTACAGTGACTGTATTCTAATTATAAATCCATTATCTCCTCAACAACGAAATAAAATCAATAATGCACGTAAATGGGGAAAAAAGGAATTTAAATGCATACATTAATGTCATTTCAAGTAGCACTATTTTATGCACCATCTCTAACAAAACTGTGTCACATCATTAGCAATAATGTGAAAAATCTTCTTCAGTTAACAGAGCTGATTTGATGCTATGTTCAGTAAAGTGGCAATCCATTCCATTAAACACACACATATGAAATGCTTGAAACATCTATGTACTCTATCTATACATCATAAATTCTCTCCCAAGTGCTGGAACAGAAAAGTAGATACATTTTCTATTGATGCTTTTTAAACCTCCTTTCAGAAGCTACCACCCAGGGCATTTCAGTGATTCTAGTTGCAAGTAATGAAGAGCATCAATATGTGCCACGTGCTTAGCCGCTCATGTCACAAAACATGGGGAGATGCTTTCAGCAACACTCACACTGTGCACAGCTTGACTACCTGGAGTCCCACAACCTCAACATGCCATCATTCCAGTACACAGCCTACGAAGCAAATGTTAAATTCAAAGTGCTTTCAAAAAAAATGTTCGATGTTCAATCCTGGTTTACACAAGCAGGATGACTGGGAAATCCACATTTGCATCCAGCCATGCAAATCAGTTCCTTCCACGTGGCATAGAGAGACCACTGCAAAAGACTTACTTTCCACCTGTCTGCACATGACTAAGGTCTGAGCTCAGCTTGAATTCATCTGGTTTCTCTGCTGCATTAACCTCTAAAACCAAAGGGCATTTTTCAGCTGCAGCCCACCCTTAACAACCAATGTAGCCAGTGCAGACCAACAGTAGCCTCCTAAAAGCACTTCTACATCAGCTATATAAAGTCTTCATCAAATGTTGGATGACACTTCTGAGCTCCAGCCACAAAGCATGAGCCTTTCTTGTAAGGTGATTTCTAATGTTGGGGTGGCATGGGATGCATCAATTAACAATCGGTTCACTGACGAGTTCACAGTGGAGCACGTGCACAGTATAAGTGGACCAGCAGGAAGCAAAAGAAGCTACAAGTGAATTGAGTGAATAGAAAAGGCCATCCCAAAGATAAATAATTCAAAGGCGAGAGTAGAAAATTTAAATATTTGGGGTCAAAAAAGGAGGGCTTTTGTTTTTATCTTAGTGTAGCTTGTGATAGACTTGCTGGATGAGAGAATGACCTGTGGGCCAAAGGTAAATCCTGTGGATTATCATTTGCACATAATCTCTACAGTCTGCTCGTCTTAAATCTACCTCTGATGAGTACAGGTGAAGTCTGGGCCAAAATTCTTTATTATTTCTTGTTGACTTCAGTTGTCAACAAAGGCAAGTATGGACTTGTTTCCCTGTGAGAGCTGTAATAACAACTGCTTAGCCTAGAGGGGTGAAGGATCAAAAGAACTGTTTTCAGGTGGTAATGTGAGCCACAAGAGAGTCCGAGTCCTGAGAATAGTTACCTTGTCCCACACTGTAAAACCAATAGCATGGCAGAAGCATCAAATACACAATATTAAAGAGATGCAATCCACACCCTCACCTAAGAAAATGCTCATTTCCATCTTGTAGCCAATACCCTTTCTGTCAACTCTTAACATTTTTCCCAAGTCAGTCTGATACCTGGGAATACTTTAAAAAGTAACCTAATTTTCATCTTCAGCATCCTACACTGGGGGCAATCTAGAAAAAAAGAGCATGAAGCCCGTGGCAACTACATAAGGCAGAGGGCTATGTTTTTATCTGCATGTTTAAGGCTGAATTTCCAACCCACTCTTTCTAAGCTCGTCTGCTACCTGGCTTCTGGGGCAGGTCTCACTGATTCTGAATGCAAGACGCTGGTAGCAGCGTTGTCCCCCCACATCACACCCCTCCTTCTGCATTTGCAAATGCAGCAAAGTGCAATGCAAGGCAATGCTGCCCAGCCGAGATGCAACAGTCTCAGGAAAAGCCTTTTCCATGGAGGCTATAAATTAGGTTAGTATGAGAAAAGCATTTAGTACCTTGGATCAAAAGGTTTCCTTCTGCTGTTCAGACTTGTTATGGAGAGTGACCAACACTAGCTTTGAAGATTTTTTTTTTTGCCACCCCCTTTCCTTTATGACTTCCCCTACTAAAGCAGAAGCACCAACACCACTAAAGCCAAAGGGAAAACAGAAAAGCCTCTATGCAACCCCAGCCCCACCACCTGTCTGGGGTTTGCTATCGACTTCTGCAAAGCCAAGATGTTACATGTAGAGTCTGAGAAATGTCCCAATGCTCAAAGTCATCCACACGTCTCACAGACAAGATTTATGGTCAAAGCACTATATTTTAATTGTTTCGTTACAAAATATATTTCATGCATTGTATTAATAAAAGGTCACTGAGAAAGCTATCAAGAAGGATTTTAAAAATTAATTTAAAAATCCATTTGGTATGACATTTATCAAAGTAAAAAAGTAAATGCTGGAAAGTAAATCTTGTCATTCTTCTGTTTTCCACAGTCAGCTTTTTATTGCATCTTCTAAGCAAAATGTAAGTCATCCTTCCTATAAACAAACAAAGAGGATTTAAGGCAAGTCACCAGAGGCTGAATTACCCTCAGATTAATCCATCTGGTTTACATTAGGGTAGGCAGGAGACTTATTCCTAAGAACTACAGGAAAGCTTGAACTGTGACTAAAATAACTTTCAGAGATTTTTCACATAAACCGAATAAACATAACTCCTTTAACTTTAGAGTACATGCACCCCTTTACACATGCTATGGGTGAATCCTCCATCTCTGAACCTCACTGAATCGGGCCATAAACTTACACCTAACTTTAAATTTGTGAATACTCTCAGGAACCTACATTGATCTACTGATAAATTTACAATTTTATATACACAATCTTTCAAAAAGTTTTACTTAAGTCACTTCCAATTTTCCAGTGCTCCAACTTTTCCAATTTCCTGATGGTGCATTTTTTTATATATTTTATAGCAACTTAGAAACTGGTAAAGATTCAAGGAGCCACAATATTTTGCCTTATAACCAGTACCATTTGTATATATTCAAATTAGAAATATAGTGTGGCAAGGATTTAATTTTGCACAAGATTAAAGAAAAAGCAATTTGCAAAACAAGCTCTATTTCACTGTGATGTCTTTATAGCACACGGCATGGCTACTTTACCACTTTTATGCAGTACATAACACTGCATACTAATAACACAGCCAATTGAAAGCATACAGTAAGACTGCTTTTTTCCACAATACATGCAGATACTTCTAATAGGTGTACAAGGTATTCTCAGTGGTTTTAATTTTCTATCGCTCAGTCAGATTCCAACACATCTAAGAAGCCTAAGCTCCCCTTGCTCCTCTGCTTCCGTGTTAAACTGAGTGGCAATGCTGAGCACTGCTAACATATTTTTTCATTTGAGTAGTAACCTTATATTCACTTGTCAGGTCTAGAATTAAAAACATCAATATAAAACTATTTATTAATTAAAGTTGTCAGTCGTCCACTACAAATCAGCTGTCTTACCCAGAGTTACACCAGCTCCCTCCCCTCCACAGTGCTCACTGTCTGGTCAGACTACTTAATCACTGCTACTGGTGATTATTTTTTGTTATTTTTCACAACAGGCCACTTGGGTAAAGCAGCTGATTACATCTTCACCTTTTGCACTTTGGTTGCAATCTCAGTCTTCCCCTCCCTGGCCCTTCCTCTGGATCCTTAATTACTGTTCCTCTTCACAGCTCCCGAAGCCCACAGTTATTATTTTGGTTTGAGCAGCATCCACACTATGCTTCAAAGACACATTCCTGTTCAAAAAATTTATAATCTATATAATGGATTTTCACACTTGAACTCCAAACATATATTAAAAATTTATGATGTCCTGCACTTCTGACCCCCAACACTCAGCCCAGAAGTGTTTGCACAACCATAAGTGACATTACAAGGTAATACATGCGAGTTTGGGGAGGGAGATAAGGGAAGAAATCAAGTCATTTTTTTTCTCTCTACGGACAATTCCACTACTGCTATTATTAAAACTAATCATAAATAAAAACCATGGAACCTGGAGAAATGTTTGTAGATACGAGGTGGCAGGGGTTTGGCAGCCATACACTGGGGTGTATTTTCACCCCTGCAAGGCACTGGGCACATAGCACCCCACATTGGCCACCCAAGTGAGGGTTTGCTCTGTATCGCCCACCCAGGCTCTGCAACAGGCATCTTAGGTGGACAAGGCAAACCAAGAAAGGCATCCAAGACGTGAGAGGGACAAAGCACCTCTCAAAGGTGCCTGTTGCTCTCCTGCAACTATAAAAGAAGCCTCAGTAATTAGCTTAGAATAGACACCTGTCTTCCTGGCAGCTAAAAATAGTTGAGATGAACCCCAGCCTTTATCTGTGTCTGTCTTCCCATCTAGAAAACTAATCATGTTCACTTTGGATGGAGCACCAAGTTAAATCACCAAGATACAAAGTGCTTGTAATAACCGTTTCCTACCAGGGAGTTCAGCACTTGTTTCAAGAACAACCCTTTGGTAAGAAAACAAGGCAAAATTAGAGATTCCAAGTGAAACAGGGCTATTTACAGAGTGGTCAAAATAACTCACATCACTACTGAAAATGTAAACTCCCAGGGGAAGGGACCATCTTTTTCTTCTGTATTTATGTGGTATCTTGCCTAGATAGGGGCTGCAGACTCCAAGATGTTGTCACATTACACATAATAAATAATACATTTGATGCTGTCCTTTCTACTGCAATTCTTCTTGCTCTAGAATTCCTCTAGTTAGACCAGCTTCACCCCACAAGAAGATGGTAAAGGTTACTAAAGACAGAAAGACAGACATCTCCAAAAAGTATATATATCCACAGCTCTCTCCTGGGCTAATCTTAAACCTAAACCCTGTCTCCAACTTCAGGAAAGAATAGCCAAACCCAAAACTAAATAAATAAACAAATAAATAAATAAATAAAACTCTTCTAATAGGAAAGAAGTTCAGACTTGACAGTCAGTAAAAGTCACTTTGCAAAATTGTAAAATGAGGTGAGAGGAGCATTGGACAAGAATGTCCTGCAGTGGAAGCTGTCCTAGGCAAGGGCTAGACTAGCCAGTTCCTGAAATCCCTCCAATCCTATTTCCCCCAACACCTGCGATTCCTCTGGGGAAAAGCGTAGGGGAAGCACTTTCTGCCTCACCCACCCGAATTGCTTCATCAGACACAAGGCTCTTAATAATACAAAAGGCAGTAGGAGAATTCAGCCGGGCACAGAAAGCACAATCTGGGTAGAGATGCACTACAGAGTCATTTGGGCTTAAATGAATAAAAAAAAAATTTAAAAAAAAAAAAAAAAGAAAGAGAGAGAGAGAGAAAACAACTGAAGCCTAGCTTCTCCAAAAGCTGCTTCTGAATGTAAACTGTCCTTGCAGATGACTGGATCACATCCAAGCAGCCACCAACACTCACAGTCTAACAGTGTTTGTCCTTTCATTAAAGGTCACTGTTTTCCAGGCTACTGAGTTTCTTTGCACATTTCTAGAACACATTTAAGCTCTGTTGCATTATACACATTTTTCCTTCACAGAGGTTAAATGAGGCAACTCAGTTTTATCTTAGACTAATGCAGTGGTTAGGGAAAACCACATCTATCAGTCAGCATGGTTAAGCAGGAAGAAATCTGGAGCTGGCTGTTAGTGAATTATTTAAGACAAGAATAAGGGCAGACAAGGAGTAAGGAGAGAAATGGAAATACTTTGGCTTCCAGAGAGTGTGGGCTTCTTAATCCCACAGCTTTCCCATTTTTTTCTACATTTCTGTCAAATACACAGAATTTAAAAAGATAATTAAAAGGTAACATCATATGCCCTATATTGGCCAAATGGATCCCTAATGGATGGAGCAGCATTGTAGAGAAAAGCACTCATAGCAGCAGTTCCTCGTAAACTATAAAGAGCTGAATGGGCCATTTTTTTCCCTTTTCTCAATATAAAATCATCAGAGAGCAATCTGACATCAGTGAAGATTCACTGGATTTAAACAGGGACCCCTCAGAGGTGGGATGTGTGTCCATTCACAAATTTCCGTATGAGAGAGAAGTATGGGAGGGAGAAATCACGTCTCCAAGCCTTTTCTGGAAGGAAACACAACAGCCACCCTGTGAAAGTAATGTTATACAGCAGCACTCTTAAATATTTATCTCTGATGATCTTGGAGCTCAACCAGCTGAAGCTACCAAGCAATATTAGGTAATGTTTATATACAACAGCACATAAGGCATTATGTTAAATTCAAAGCTGCCTAGCTTTAAATTTGCCTAGACCAACATACCTGGTCTTGCAAGATCTGCTACAACGTCTTTAAGTGAAAACTATGACTTCTATTTCATTATTATTCACAGTCCCCTGTTCACTACAATGGGAAAATGGTTTAGGAATAAATCTTAGTCAAAATCAGTCACTATATCCTTCTTCTTAGCACAGTTCCATACATAGTCACAAATCTGTAATGAACTTGATTTTAAAGGGAACATGCACCTCTATAAAGCTTTTTCATTTCCCACAAGAGTTCTTAAAATATACACAGAATACAGGAAATCAACATCAACGCTTGCAATCCAAGTGCAATGACATTTACAGGCCTGTAGCTCTGAAGCAACCTTCTGAACACCCTCCTTTACAGCAAACTGGTTTGCAGCACACCTAACCTGAAGATTAATGCTCTCCAACACAGTCTATCAACAGCATCTGCTGAACTGAACACAGCCTCAGAAGTTCAGCGCTAGACTTGAGGGTCAAGTTCATCTTTGATATAATCCCATAAATCCCAGAGTTTCATGTGTGACAAACTTGGCCTTTTATGTTTTTCTAAAGGGGTCACCAGGTATGTGACAGCCAAATAACATCACCTGCATACGTGAAGCTAAAATAGGTGTAAAAACATCTGAGGAAAGGATCTCACCATCTGAGTTAAGAAAGCAAATTCCTTGTGACATCTGACAGAACATTGTTCAAAGCTTTTTTTCAGCTCTTCAGCTCTTGAAACATGGTTTAGAATACCATTAGCCGATTCCCTCTACGATAAATATGTATACATCTCAAATTTTATCTTTATCTCTCTGTATATCCACACACATGTAAACAAAACTCAAGCATCTGAATTATCACTACTTACTAGACAAGCCTGAGGCAGGAAGCTGTTCACCCTGGAGATACTCCACATGCCCTCGAGGTACTGCTGAGCTTGGATGGTGACCGAGCTCAGAGCGCCACTAAGACCGCTGGGGGCCACCGTGACTTGAACGCTGGAGTTCGGAAAACTGCCCACACCTTGAGACCATCCAAGTCCCTTCTTCCTCTCTGCCCCAGAGAAGAGATTTGGTGACTTTCCAGGCTGCCTGCCCACCTGCCCAGCAATGAGCGGCAGGTCTCTCTGGGAAGAGACCGTGACCATCCTGGGTACCATGCTGGTCACTGCCCCGGCGCTGGGCGGAAGGTCGGGCATCTCTGGGTAGCTGGCTTGACTGAGGGTGTGCATCATCTGAATGGCTTCCTGCTTCAGCTGATTCAAGTGAGTGGCACAAGTTTCGCATCTGCTCTCTCCTTCATTCCTGTTTTTCTGTAAATAGTCAGGCACTTGAAGCTTGTCAAAAATTAAAGCTGATAATCGTGGGTCCTAAAGAAGGGGGGAATCACAGAAAAAACATACTGGGTTAAAACAATGCAGAAAGATAAAAAGAAAGTTAGTTCTCTGTGATTTGCTCCCCATCATGGAAGTACTTTAAATCTGTTCTGGTAACTATCAGGGTTTTTTTACCCCGAATACCCCAAAAGACTCACAGGTCACAGCAGATTAATAAACCATTCATTTGAATTCATTTGTATGAGACCCAGCATGAAAATTATCATCAGAATTAAACAGCGGAGCTGCAGTGTTCTTGGTAACTGCTCATTCTTCTAATTAACTCTCCTTTGGAGACATCTAACATGCTTATGTTTGCCATGCTCAGGAACAATGTTAGTTGAGATGCTGACCCTACAAATATCATAATGCGCTTCAAAGGCATACCACCACATTAAACCCAGGAAAATTAGACTTTAGAGTATTTTAAAAAAATAGTTCGTGACCTGAGTGGAATATGTTTTGTTGTCCTCGCCCTCAGAAATGATTAATCAAGTGGCATAAAAAACAGTTTACATGGTGCTGCCCACAGCTGGCTCCTCTGCTAGCGAGGACCGCTGTTTCTGATCTTTGCAACCCAGATGGTCGCAATATTCCCTTACGCTACACTTGCTTTGATGAGAAATAGATTTGAGCCTACAGCCATGTGTGAAGGTGTAACAATGTGCACACTAAGAAGCTCGATTAAAAGCAACACCTATTTTGTTTCCACAGAGCAATTTTTCCTCCCCTCCCCCTTGCTAGTTCATTTTAAGGCTCCCAGACATTTTAAAAGCCAGCTCTGTGTTTCCAGTTCAGAGATAGAGTTACGTATCTCCTGAAACACACAAACACCTTTCCATCCCAAGCCTGCTACTGTAAAGATTAGTCAAGAGATTAAATCCAGCCCTGCTGTAAACCTGCTATGAAGAGTAATGCATGCAGTAAAACTGACCCAACTTCACACACTCTTGTTAAGCTCTCTAAACAATTAAGGTTTTAATGAAATCACAGTGCAGCCAAAGGTTTATTTGTATAATTATTTTAAGTGAAAATATTTAATTTGCTTGTTAATAAGGAGGGCACACAAAGCTAGTAAGTCAGACATCCAACATATGCTGGGGGTATCCCCAGATCAGTACTCATTTTTAAAAATGTACTACTTTATGCCAAGCTGCAATTGCTCTCTAGGAAATGAATGTCCTATTAGAAAACTAACTAATTCTGGGTTTAATTACAACACACATCAATAAAACTCTTTTAAGAAGTCTTGGCACTGGTACTTTGGCTTTGCTTATTATTCTTTTTCAGCTGTGCTATTTCCCTTTGCTCTGAATGAAGAAAGTCCTAAAACACTGCTTAACTTCTGCAACAGCAGCACAAAATTAATCTCATTTTCAGCTTCTGGACTACTCCTGCAATAGTTTTTAATCTATCTCACAAGACACAGTATGGTGTTGATAGAAACCATTGTGAGTATATCTAGCATCACATCATTCCGCAGCCAAAAGCCATTAACAAAAGTCGCTTTTTCCGCAGTAATAATTATTGTTTATTTACTGACATTAAAAAAAAAAAAAAAGGTACTTCTCAGGCTAAGGAAAGCTACTCCTGCTGCTGGCTGAATAATAAATTGCGTTCACATTAGTGAACCTGTTTACAAAATCAAGTGAAAGACACTGTTTCGTTTTTGTCTCTTTTCTCTTTATTGAGGTTTAGATGCTGGTAAAAATGCCTTTGAAGTTGCACCATTTGCTTACCCTCAAAAGTAAACCTCCCAGAAGACGATAATACTAAATTAACAGATATTAGTCAGGAAAAAACCTAATTAATATTTTAGAAACTTTTTTCTAACCCTTCAGCAGAAAGTGCTATTGGTTAGACTTAAAAAATATAAAACTCAGTGCTGCGAGCACCATTAAGCCTCAGGCAAAACAAAGGCCACGCAGTCTATCTCCCAAGAAAAACAAACAGCACAGCGCTCTGCAGAAACCTTTCCAAGGGAGAGCCCTCTCAGCAAATTCTTGCCGAGGCTGACACACAGCATCTATTCAAACAGCCCCAGAAAACAGCACCTTCCAGCACCGGCTGTCCCATCCGTGGCCAGGCACATCCCTGGGCTCACTCCTTTGATCCGAGTTGGGCACACAAGGAAGCACCTGCGGGTCCCGACTGCATGAGCCTCATCTGGCAAGGTTTAAAATTGCTATCAAATGTCAAAAGTTTCAAATAAGCAATTAAAGCGAATTACTAGGTGAAACAGGCTTCCCTTTTAAAAGAAACAACTTCTTTTGATGTGAAGAAAATTAATGACCCCAATTCTAGCTCCATAAACACAGTTTACAGTGTAAGGCAGATCGGAGTCAAGCCCGTCTTGCAGTTACAAGGAAATAAAGTGGATGCCATATTAAAGAGGGGAACAAAAAAAAATATTTTTTAAATTTGATTTATTTAGAAAATGACAGAGCAAACCATACAAACACACAGTATGCCAAATTTCAACCTTCTCATTTATTTAGAGTTTAAAAAAAAAAGCCATCTCACTTCCAATGCTTGTATTTTGCCAAGCATTTACAAGGAGCCTTTTAACCCACTCATCCAGCCTCTGTGATCCCCAGTTGGCATTTGGGGCCATCCTCCCCCAGCACCTCACCAAGGGCCCAGCTGTACTGTTAGATTACTTTTATTTTTCCACTCTGTGCAACAAAAACACCTGGCTAACGGTTGGGCGTGAAGGGCAGAGGAAAGACAATTTGCTGTTAAAAACATTAACCATAACTTAAAAGTTAAGCCAGCCCCATTAAAGAGGTTTCACTACCTGGTGACAATGCCTGTTCCCAGGGAGCCACCGCTTCGGCAGCTCGCACCCTAACCAGGCTGGGGTGGAAGTTACACTCTCGTGTTTTACCGAGGGAAGAAATAAAACTTGAGTGACCAAATGTGTTGGATGCACACGTGGGAGGAGAGGAAGCAGTTAAAGCCACCCTTGTTACAGCTCCGCCTGCGGAGAGCCAAGACAAAGCCGGTGTGCAAGTTGCTGGGGGGATCGGCACAAAAATTAAACATGCAGTATACAAGCTTCTATTCCAAACAGTGCTCCAAAACCAATGTAGTCTGCTGCGCTACAAAGAAGATGACTCCTTTATTCCTGCACAGCATAAATAAACTACCCCATCTTCGTCACACCCACTTTCCAAATGCTGTTCTTACCTTTCTGAACAAGCAGGATAAGCAAAATACTGTGAAGCTCTAACATTCACAGCTTCCCCTCCCACTACAGAAACCAAAACCCTAATTTCAGTCTCAGCTTGTTAACTGTTGCATACAAATTTTAGCTATTCAAACACCCCAGACTGTTAGAAGGGTAAAATAAATGGTCCCGCTAGGGACAACTGCACCGGGGAGCCCAGCAGCCCCCCGTGAGGTCAAGGCATGAGATAATTACATGTACATATATGAGAAAGAGTTTTCTGAAATGCCCAAATTTACCACTGTTTTTCAGCAAGCGGTTCTTACAGGCGTAAGCAAGCTTGCAAACTGCTGCTGCGAGATTAAACACACATGTGCAAATTGCCCGTACAAGGAAGAGCACACGGACATGGTCTGCAAGTCCTTCCAAGCTCTAACCAGGCAGGATGGAATACTTGGGAAACCAAGATTGTGCTCCCACTAGAACACATGGCAAAACACCCCTTTAGCTCAATACCAGCTGCATTTAGCCTGGAGTCTGTCTGCAGGCTTTACCGCTGAAACCAGGAGTAGGGAAAATGAGCTCAGATTTGAAAACATATCCAGCAACATCTAAGAGAAAGAAAGAAATAGCCATTTCTGTGATTCTATGATTTTTGTTCACACTTCACTCTCTGATACCTCAACTGCTGCACTGCCTCCCCAGGAAATCCAGCGAGGACCAAGCAGGGTTTCAGCTATGCAGGTAACACCAATGCGCTGCATGTGGGGCACACCAACAAAGCCCACATCTCACAACTGTAAAATACTATGGCCTGAGGCCACTGCCCTTGAAACTACAGACATACTCAAAGCAACTGGGATCTGGCCAAAGGCCAACAGCTCTGAAAAGCCCCTCTACAGCTTAGGCACCAAAATCATAGCCAAGTTTTCAAAAGCATGCAACACCAAATGACCTTGCTGGAGCCGAACTTTTTTTGAAAATCTGAAGCAGTCCGTCAGTGATATTGCACTTAAAAAAATTACATTATTTTGAAATTTTAGCTCAATCTGTAATTTCCCAAGTATTTCAAGTTTGCAGTTAGATCACTTGTTTAGTTAACAAGGAGCAATAGCGAGCTTTTCCATTGCAAAAGAGAAACAAAGATACAAGCTTTAAATCTTACCTGCAGCTACTGACTTGTAACTCCCAAACTAAGCAAGAGGCGAGGATGCAGAAAAGCATCTGGATTCTCACTTAAGAAGTCCCTGAAGTAATACCCACCCATCTGTAACCTAATCCTTTCAGCGAGGAACTATCCACAGAGTGCGAACAAACGATGACGAACAAATGATGAAAAGTCAAATTGCCAACAACCATCCTCAGTAATTACCTGCAATTCTGCCTGGCACTAGTTTCTGCAATGCAAGTGTATCTGGAGCAGTATTCTCAATTAAATTAAATTCTTGATAGAAAGATAATTAAAAAGAAAGAAGAAGAATCACTGAATGTCACACTGAAATATATACTTAAATACAGACCTAGGTAAACAACATTTTTAAAGGATGCTTTGGGAGAAAGGAATGTACTTTCCTAGCGCAAAAGAATCGATGTTAATGATTTTTTTTGTATTAATTGTCGTTCCAGATTTCTGCCATGCTGCTTACAAATTAGTTTTTATCTTACATGACATTGTGAAATATCCACCGATATCTTCTCTATTGACAAATATTTTGAAGGCTGATGCTTGCTTTCAACTATATAGCAGTCATTGTCAGAAAAAGAGAACACTGTGCTCAGCAAAACCAGAAATGGCTCAATGTAGTCAAGGAAAAAAATAAAACAGTCCTAATGGTTAATTTTTTATTTTTTTTTAAGAGAAGTTTCCAAGTAGCTGACTATCTCAAGGGAGTGAAAATATGAGCTGTAAGCCTTCAAGTAACTCATGTTGTGAATTCATTCATTTACTGACCTAATCTTATCAGAATATAAACAATCAAGGAAAAACAAACACACAAAGCTTTCACAAAACCAGAATTCACCAGAAGTCCCATCTCCTGGGGGTTAAGGGTATCTGGAACTTGCAATGTAACTTTGCTGTCCTTGAAAACAGCCCTCTGATTAAGCAGGAGAGCAGTCCACATTTCCAAAGTGAGCAAAATGCACATGCCTTAAAAACCAACTAGATGCATTTTCAATGCCAAATTCCAGCCAGCCTCTCTATCTGAATGTCGCACTACCTTTAGGCGGAAGATTAATTTAAGCCAACGGACTGTGGTCCTCCTCCCGTGCTGTCGGCTAGCAGGATTTCTTCAGATCTCCAATCCCATTACTCTGTTTCTAACCACGGCCTCAGGTACTGCACACAGGCATATCCCACTGACTCTACCCAGCTGAGACCCAATCCAATTTCTTTCCATCTTCGGCATCCCAAAGAGTTTGAAAAATAATATCTGCGCACATTTTCTTACTTATTTTGTAAGTATACTGCATCTCTTTTAAACAGCACCCATCTTTCTAACAAAAGTCAAGCAATACAATAAATCTGCTAAAAAAACCCGCATGACCCCACACTAAAAATGACTGCAGCGTGTTTAGTTATTCTGCAGCCTCCTCTGAACTCTATTTATTTCCATTTCCTGCCCACTTTAATGTACTTCAGTGGCCCACAGTAAAGTTAAAGCAATAGGTGTCTGTCATAAAGATGAATAGTGCTATTGGAATGCATAATACAGTGGAAAGAGGAAATGAGAGCAATCTGGTTTATTTACATCTCAGACTCCCATCAGCACCTCAACCCACCGCCCAATGGTTTCAGCCGCCTTTCCTGTTATCTTGCTGTATAGTCCCCTGCAATGATTTGGCTTTTAACCTCTGGCAGAACCAGAGGGTGTGAGCTGATCTCCCAGATTTGCGTTCATGAGCTGGCAAAGTATTGGAGCAAACAGCCACGCAGTGTGTTTAGTGCAAAGAAAACAAAATAAAGGTAGTAGCTGCGATTTAAAATAATTAAAGACACAAACAAAACAAAAGACCGCAAAGAGATCTGCTATCACAGTTAAATTTAGATCAACACACAGGAACCTGACTACTTCTGAAAAACAGTAATTACTGTATCACAAAATATTACTTTTAATCTCCTTTCTTTATGATCTAATTAAACAGATATTTTACTTGCCTTTGGAAAATGTTTTTCTTAATTTCATTCAGTTTTAGCATTTGGTGTATTCCATAAACCAGACATCCAAACTAGTATGTAATTTTGTGCTTATTTTTAATAGCGTATGACTTCATTTAAAAATGATGACTTTTAATTTGCATGTTTATTGTTGGTTTTAAGTAATCCTTTAATTTTCCCTCTTGGGTCTGTGGCTTACTGTAACTTCACAGTGCAAATTCAGCACTGATGTTGTTCACATGAAAACACCATCTTCCAATGCTCTGTTTTTCTTTCTCTCTCTTTTTTCTTTTTTTTTTAACCTTCATCAAAGTATCATCATTTTGAGCAGCAGCAAGTGTTTGGGGAAATAGCTGCATACTCATCACCACACAATACTTTGGTGTCTGAAAAGCCGTTGTTTAACTATTACTTTCAGAAATAGCCACTTAGACAAAGTTACCTGTAAGAAATGCAGACAAAAACTTTTGATAGAAGTTAGACACTTTCATTTAAAAGATAAATAGCTTTCCATCCTTAATTATTTCTTCCTTGAAACCAGAGAGTAAATTTTGGTTAGCCTATAAGCATGGTAAATCAGGTTATAGAAACTCTGCCTATTCGACTGCATAAAAAGTCACAACTTCTCTTTCCTCTTAAAAGCAAACTGAGCGCTTATGAAAAGTGTTAGAATGACTACTCTGGAAACCGATGCTCTCTGATAGCTTCATCACACTGAATGCTACCTACTCCACATACAGTTTTGAGTTCAGTCAGGCTGCCTGGACAATACCATAGCTCTGAATTTCAGCGTAGGGATGAAAATCAGAGAGCAGCACCCACTACACAGAAAACACGTTGTCTTGTCAAAATGCCTCAGAAACATCAACTCTTAATACCATTACATTGGAAACAAAAGGATGTTTCCACTATTACAGTTATTTAGGCAACAGCCCATGTTTTCAGAATGACAAATTGCAATGGTAAGCCTTGTGAGATGGACTCCTTCACTGATGAACCTGGGCTGGAGACCAGCAACCCAGCCCAGACAGCCCAGTGGACCAGAAGAGGAGTAATGCCCCAGATGAGACCTTCAGCATGTTTAAGTGATCGTAACTGCACTTGTCCCAGAAGAACCATGCCCATTTGTATCAGACAGACCAGTAATGAGGGAGTTCAGAACGCCTGGACACCAGCCACAGTGAAGGCAACTCTGGCTTAGAAAAACTGGATAGGAAAAAAAGTGCTTGGAGCACTCAGGACATCTGTATACAAACACTACAACTGTTTCAGTCCAACCATCTGAATCCAATTAAAAAAAACGCTCAGCAGCAGAAGTTAGGGAGTGGACACATTTTCCAAATGAATGTCATTAGCATAATATAGATTTAAAATCAACTATGAAAACCAGTGCTTGGCATTGGATCACACCCTCTTAGTGTCTCTTTCCCTTGCTCATTTTATCAATTATTTGTTTGGTAAATGAATACTTGAGGACCATACAGAAATGATTTAGCTTTCACAACCGAAGGGCTGCCCATTGTGCACTCCTCTTGCAAGCTACAAATTGCTGCATACAGTGGACAGTTAGGACACCAGGCAGTCTTTCTCCAGAAACAAAGTGGATTACACTTATTCTTCATCTTAATTAAAGTGCCACTGCCTCAGTTTAACTGCTTCACCAAAAACTGACTTGTTGGCTGAAAAATTTTGGGTTTACATCTGAATTTAAGCAGTTCTGTAGCGGGTTAGAGTTCTTCCATCTTCTTCTTGCTTGGACTTAATCAAGAAAAAAAGAAGGGGGAAAAAATCTCTAAGCAGGGATGAATCGAAAAGGAATGATGAAGTGTATTTCTAACTCCTCACCCACAAGCAGGCAACACACTGCTTGAAGAGTCTGCTGTGGTTCCTTTGCTTACCACGTGGCACATGTGTGAGACACCACCTCCCTCTCCAGTCTGTTCATCCTACAGCAGCTCTTTAAAATGGATTCTTGGGTGGCTTTTTTTAACACCACTCTTCAGCAGAGGAACTTCGCAAGTAAATTCACAAATCTGCAGTCAGCTGCCTATTGGAAAGTGGGGTCCTGGCGCCTCCAGTATCTCTGGACTTGGACGGAAGAAAGGTCCATGGTTGTCCCTTGGTTTCAGTTAAGATGCTGGTGCATAGAGGTAATTGACCTCATTCTGCTGGCCCCATCTTGCATTAGAAAGAAAAGATAAATAAGCAGATCCTAAGGGATGTCTGCATGTGCGGCACATCCTCCTATGGAATCTCATTAGGGTGAAGTATGATCTCAGCCATACAAACAGCAGATGGAGACAGACCATATGAGGAGTGTCTACAGGACAAAAAGCAGTTTTGAAAACAAGAATGTTGTGGGAAGTTCAAAGGAGTGTGGTTTATTCAGTTTAGAAGAGAGAAAACTGAGCAGAGTCCTCCTGTACACAAAAAGTAGCTACAAAGAGACTGGTGACCAATTACTTTCCATATCCACCTGGAAAAGGAAAATAAGAAATCGTGCTACTTTTCAGCAACGATGCCTTAAGAAAAACTGTCAAAAGTGAGTGAATACTGGCAAGTGCTACAGAATGATGTTGAGAAATCTCATTCCTTCATGACAGGTCCTGAAGAGCAGGTGAGGAACATCCATGGGAGGTGATCAAGAGATAGGTGATCCCATTGCAGTGGAGGAAGTGGGACTAATTTTTACAGATCTGAAAATCCTTTTCCAGCCCTACGTTCTTATGATCCTAGTTTTGGAGATGAATAGTGCATCTGTAGACAGACTTGTTGCTTGGGTTCAAGTGCCACAGACATACTATGAATATAGACTTCAAAATACTGTTCTCCTTAGATGACTATTCAGTAACCTGCGCTATCTTGTTCACAGCAAGTTTTCCAGCTTGCATCATTCCTGTATTAACTCCATGCCTCTTGTCGTAGTTGTGACCCTCTGTATCGCCTTGAATAAGTCTTCTTTTGCCAAATACTCACAGCCTATCACCATGATACCCAAAACATTCTTTGGGTATAACTACATATATATTCCACTTTCAATCTACCCTTACAGATAAGAAGTACAGAACTGTTATATTTCATTCCCTACAGGTTCAGGGGATAATTTTAGGAATCCAAATGAGATGCCTAAAGTAGATGATGTAAATCCAACTACTCCTGTCTGTCCATAACATTCTGGAAATAAACACAATAATCAAGATTGATTAAAATCTCATAAACGAGAATTAGGGAAAGAAAAGAAAAACAAAAAAACTGGCACCAGAGAGTACTAGTTGCATTGCAGTAACTAAATTATCTCCTTTCAAAGGTTCAAAAAAAACCTCATTGCAAAGCCCACTAGAAGGATCTGTGAAGGAATACACATTAGCCATTCCACATTACAAACGGAAGACATCACAGGGTTTCTGATGGTGCACCAGACATGTTTGTAACAGGATGGCATGAGAAAGATGAATCCATAGCTATCTGCTGGCTTATCTATCCAGATTTTTCTAGAAGGCCTGCTATCAACACATTTCACAGCATCTTCAAAAAAATTTTCTCAGTAAACCTGTTGTTTCTCTGTCCCTGAGACATTTCTATCAGGTTTTCAGGAGTAACAAACAATCACAAAAAAAAGGTATGGTTTCCCCCAGGTACCCACACAAATGACAGAGAGAGGTATCAAAACCCCAAATATATACACTGAACAAAGAACAATAAGGACTAGTTCCTTAAAGAGCTCCTGAAAACTTAAAATAGCCCAGTGTGTTCTATGGCTATAATTTACTTACAGACTTCTATTTCAACAGTTTCTTTAGATGAGAAGTTCAGCACCTGGCATCACAACATCATGGACCATGAACTAGTAGCAGTGTCATAGTAAGACACTATGTAGAAACATAGCAAGAACAAGATGATTATTATTAGTAGTAAGATACTTTTGTTGCTGGTTTTGTTGATCATGTTGGTCTTCAACAGCCATTACCTGAATAGTATTAGGTAATCCTTATCTACAAAACAACTTATTTCTAATAGTCCTATGTCAGATCAATCAATTGCTTTGAATGAGCATACTCTGGCTTCTCAGGAGACTACCACTTTTTGCAAGTTGGCTGCTACCCTTTGATTGTACAGTCCTGTAACAAGCCTTTCAAGGGCTATACTGTATTGTGAACAATAAAGCATGTATCCAACCCTGAACCCTTAAAATACCTGACTGGGCACCAAAAGGCATGGTACATTTTCTATGCAACCTCAATAACAAGCAAGGATTGCCTTTTTTAACCTACTCTCCTTTGTCAGCCCATAAAATCACACTTATGTGTGCAGGACAACAACAGTTCTGTGATTAATACCCACCTGTAATCCTTACGGCAGCAAAGAAGCCCTGCAGTGGTCCTATGAAACCCGCAAGCTGTGCAACCTCTCCCTATCCAAAGGGCTGGTGTAATCAAAGAGGAGCAACTCCCTTTGCCTAAGGTCTCTCTTCTACAAACATAAATCAATGTGGTTATGCCCACAGGCAGACAAAAACCCACTCCACCCATGCTCAGAGCATCTTGAAAGCCATGTTAATAGGTTTTATAAACTCTGCTACAACACGGGATATAAACACATTAAACACACGGGCAGAGTGAGCTTGTATCTGCCTATAACACACATACATGCCCACAGATGGCTGGCTAAAATACCTCTGTAAACTCTTCCAGGCTCCTCACGGGGGGGGACGGGGGGGGACAGGGGGGAGCGCCTTAGCTCCTGAGACACAGAGGCAATCAAATATCTGGCAGCAACTTTCAAAACCCTTCAGGCCAGATCCTATTCAAACCAGCAACTGAGAGATGAAAGGCTCTAGCTGGTCTTACCAGTCACACTTACAGGGCTCTGAAACATTTACAGTATCTAACATTGCTTCTATAGAAATTCCACAAACGTAGACAATGCCTAACATCATAGGATAACTTTATGTTTCCATTCAGTTGAAGGTACTACATAAAAGGATGTTTTTATTTTCATTTGTGTTCTGGGACCTTGGAAAAGAAGCTACCTCATCACCTGCTGGAAAAGGCCAAGTACAGAGAAGGAAAGGGTCCATTTAAGAAGACAAATTACAGCCCCAGAGTGAGACCTGGGCTCTAAAGAAATCCATGAAAACATTCATACTGAACACAAAGTCAGTATTTCCTCCTGTAAGTTCAAGCATCCCAGCTCCTAACTTCAAATCAGCAATAAACTTTTACACCAACTTGCCTCCCCATTTCATAAAGGGCCCATGAAATGCATGTTTGTAGTTGTTGGGTGATGAGTTAAGTTACATCACAGTGTGCAAATTTGCCCCATCATTTTAAAATGAAGTTTTGTGGCAATAGATAATGTTGTGTCAAGTTTGTAGTAAATCACTAAAAAAAAAACCAAACGTTACCCAAGTTGCCTTATTATTATTATTACAGATGTAAATACACATTTAAAACCGGAAAACTGTGTGTAACCATCCTTTGTTAACATCCTTATAAAATCTGACATTTTGTCAAACAGCGCCCATTGTAGACAGTGCTGAAGCCGTTCTACAGATCATTAGAGTTAAAGGCCAGTGAAGATAACCGTCTTGTCCGGCCTCCTGCACATCATAGCCCTGCTAATTACAACTAGAAGAGGCAGTGACCCTGATAGGCTTATTTAATGAAAACAGATGATGCTTTAGTATTATAAGAAACATTCAGTTTTATTTGAGCCTACGTGTCTTCCAAAGTCACAGTACTTCTGAAGGAATCGTGTTTTTAAAGGACAAGCTACATGAAGAAAAAACATACTATCAAACAGACAGGGACAACACTTGAGGTGACATAAATCCAGAGCTGACGCACACTATTCTTCGCTCCTAGGCCAGTTTATATCAGCTGGGCCAGAAACTTTACTCCCCGTGGCCAATTTGAGATATCCAAGTGGTTGACTCCAGGACTCTCAGCACTATCCCAGACATTGACTGTATACTAGTAGTATTTGATTTACACCTTCAGCTCTAGTCTCAGAGAAACCCATTATGCAGGATACGCTCAAAGATGTGTGTTTTACTTCACAAGACTGATGCTGTGGTTCACAGGGAAAACCTGCACAGAAGGCACAGACTGAGATGCTATTGCTCCAGCTCCAGCTCCAATCAGCAAATAGTCACTGAAATAAGTTAACATCAGCATCTCGTGGAAGTCCCTGCAAGAGAAAGCTGGGCAAAATTTATTCAAGACCACAATCTCAGAAGCAATTCATCAGAATCAAAGGTAAGCCAAAAAATAAATAAATGAAAATGGGACCAGCTAGAAAAACAAAGCAGCACAGCCAAGGCAGCAGCCACATGACAGCCAAAAGCATCTCCAGAGCGATCAGAACAACTGTCCACAGATCTTGCCAATGAGCCAGATGCTGCTGCTGGATGAAGGCTTATGTTGATATAAACTCAGAGATGTGAGATGCTTAACACCAAGAGCAATCAATCTTCACGATTCCCATGTGTCTGCCAAGTTTCACTATTATGCCACAAAGAGATGAAAACAAACTTCATAAAACACATGTAGATTCTACATGACAACAAACTCCCCCTGCCCTCCCCTTACTACTCAGAAACAAACGAGCTATTTGGGTGTAGCTGTAAATGACCTGATGCTTTTCCTGAGTTAACAACAGAACCAGGAAAGAGTATCGTTGGCTAAACAGCTCACTGCGCACACACTGCCAGAAAACCAATGAACTTATCATACTGTATAGGAAATTCCCATCTTCCACACCAATTAGTGACCCAACAGTGATTGATTTTATAATCCCAAACTTGACTTTCAAAGTTACTTCCTCTGGGGCCAACTTTCCATTACCCAGCGTGTGGAAAATTGCATACGGTCAGTGCACTATGAAAACCAAGGAAAAATAAGTGTTATTTAAACCCCAATTCTACCATGCCTCCACATTCTTGCTTTCCTAAGGGAGATGCACTTTTGACAGTTACTTCCTTTCCCTGCCCCAACATCCTATCTCCACCATACACCAGCTGGGCACTCAATCAAAACAGAAACAACAACAGGAACTAGCAGCTATTCATTACAATAGGATCAAAACATTTCTAGGCACTAGCGCTCCGCCAAGTCACTGTCCTTGAAGACCCTGCCGCAATCCACTTCTTCCCTCCCATCGCAGACACCATTACCGAAAGTGGCTCCACTTCAACCTGAAGCACCACGTATTAAAAATCATGTCTTTTTAATCAGAAGCCACTCAGTGACAGGTGGTCACATCTCAGAACTGCAGGAGGCAATAAAACTGGGCAGCAGAAAGGTGAGAATATTAACTGGCCACCAACACAGGCCAATGTTTATCTTTTATTTTAATCAAGTTAACATTAGCTCCAGTCTATAAAACCAGAATTGCACTGCACACTAACTACCAGCGTAATCACAGAAACGGCACTGCAATATGATTACTGGATGCTAATTATATCTTCTAAAGAGTTAAAGACAATCAAGTACATGTAATAAAGATTTATATGCAGTTTTCCACTGACCTGGAAAAAGCTTCATACACTAATAAGTTAACATTACTGCCAGGAACAAAGCAAACTGTTATGTCTACATGACAAAATACATGGAACCCTAGAGCCAGATGTTGGGTCCTTTCATCAAGGAAGCAATTATTTAATTCCTGGGAAAAGATTTTCTCTCTCGGTGTTCCATCAATACATAATATTGCTCATAAAAGACCCAGTCTTCGCTCCATGGCCTTGTCTGGGTACAAATCTTCAGTATTGCTCAGGGCCATGAAACAAGGGTTTCCTTTTCTCACCATGCAGTTGCTTCTGGGCAGTAAGCACAGGGCAACTGGAGACATCCTCAGACCGCATCCACAACTCCCCGTTCCATGCACAACAGCACAGACTCCAAAGTGGCTGCCAAGAGAGACTGTTCCTCCCCTCAAACCTCTGCACGAAGGCCGGTTCTCTATGGGTGAGCATATCAGGGAACACCAGGGATCTGCCCATACATTACAGCAGCTGACTTCCAGCTTCCAGACACAAGGAGACCCTTGGCCACCAAACTAATAGCTCCCTGCTCCAAGCACCACTAAGAACTGCTGGTCTTTGGTAAGTCATTTTGGCCATACCCTCCTCACCCATTGTCCCTCCTCCCAAATGACAACAGCCATCATCTCTCACAGGTGAACACCCAACAGCCACCATCAGCAGCCACCCAAAGATCATAGAATAGTTTGGGCTGGAAGGGACCTTTAAAGGTCACCTAGTTCCAATCCCCCTGAAATGAGCAGGGACATCTTCAACTAGATCAGGTTGCCGAAAGCCCTATCAAACCTAACCTTGAACACTTCCAGGGATGGGGCACCCACAACTTCTCTTGGCAACCTGTTCCAATGTCTCACCACCCTCACAGTAAAGAATTCCTTCCTTACATCCAGTCTAAATCTACCCTCTTTTAGTTTAAAAACATTACACCTCATCCTATCACTACAGACCTTGGTAAAAATTCTCTCTGTCCTTCTTATAAGCCCCCTTTAAGTACTGAAGGGCCATCATGAGGTCTCCCCAGATCCTCCTCTTCTCCAGGCCAAACAACCCCAACTCTCTCAGACTTTCTTCACTGGGGAGGTGCTCCAGCCCTCCAACCATTTTTCATGGCCTATGCTTGTCTGTACCCCAAAGTGCTTACAGAGGCAATAAGGTAAATATTTACATACTGGTCACATCCATAGGCCCAGCTGGGTCCAGGCCCCCCTGTGTCAAACTCACAGTTCTAAAGCATTTAATGATATTACCAAAAATCACAACTTACAATAGTGCTCTACACAACAAGCGATTCAGCAGTTCTGCTAACTATGCTACGGACATCATAACTGAAAAAGGACATCCCTCTGCAAGGTTACTCTGAGATTGCCACTAGATAAAATAGCCAGACTCGGCCTGAAAATACCGTATGTAAGGTACACTCCTGAACAAGACACAACAGATAGAAGCACTTAATAAACAGATCCATTAACTAGGAAACATCCCTGCAGCAATTTAAAACTTTGCAAAGTACTACAACATACACCTGGTTATTGCTCTGACATCTGCTTAGGTTTTCTGTGGGTTTGTAAGTTCGACCAAAGAGAAAGATAATTGAGTTTATGGACATATCATGACAAAAATGACAACAAGGTACTGTTAACTGTTCATGAAAAATGGCATAAAAACTCAAATAAAGCATGTGCACTGTTTGAAATGCTTAAAAGTTACCGCATTTTATAATGAACCATATACAACCAAATGGTGTTTCTCCTATTGCTGAAGAATAATTTTATTCTAAATTAAGGACCCCATCATAAAATGAGAGGAAATTCACAGTCTGAACAGTCGCAGTTGTGCTGAGCACATTTTTAGGCATATGGCGATTTTATAATGGTCATTGGGGATGAAGAGCTAAAATTCTGTTGCAGGCTCTGAATTTAAGATGTTTCACATAAAACTGCATATCTCAGGAAACAAATTGTTACGTGTGCAACCTCATAATGTTACAGCCAATATTCAGCATATGTAAATCTGGCTACCTCAAAATATGGATGCTATTTTCAGTACAAGGACCCAATTACTTTATAAAGAGTCCAAATAAGTTAAAAAAAATTGTCATTGAAAGAAAACAAATATAATTACATCTGTCTTAACTTTACACAGTCTAAGTAACCTCAGAGATTATGCAGCTACAATATGTGATCCAACGTTCCCAAGTAAATGCTCTGATTACTATTGTAAGTCTGTCATTTAAACAGTTCCTTCCTGTTTAAAATGTAGAAAGCCAAATGTGTTTTCCCACCACTAAGCATTGTGTAAGGCTCTTTTCTCTTCCAGCAAGCTGGCTGAAGATGGAGGAGCTTCCAAACTGATATAATTTTTAATTACACGTTTTTCTCTCATTACTAATTTCCTAAACATGTCTCTAATCTTGCAGTAAAATCTCTGAGCACAGTAGGTGTATCCACATACATCATGCTCTAGAAAATTAATATGAGATAACGATCAGGACTGCCATCACAACATAACCTGATGTTTCAGGCAAGATACACTAGAGGTGATACATACTCATTAGACTCTGATCTCAAGTGTTTCTGGAAAGCAGCTGTTAATGGATAGTCTCCCTCCCTCCTACATCTTGGAGGTAGTAACGCAGTTATCGGGGTCTGGGAGAGAGAGATGCTTCAAGCAACCTCCCCTTTGCACTTTCCACCAGGCAGTTACAAGCGTGTGATGCTCAACGCATATTCACCCCTTCACCCCCTTACACTAAATACTCCACCAAGAAGCACTGTTTGCACAAGGGAGCCATAATCATCTCCTCTACAGAAGGTAAGCACAGGTATCATGGCTCCCTCCTGCCACCAGTGGCCCAACAGCTCCCTCCGCCCAGGACAAGGTCTCATGGTGTGGCTGTCCTCTCCAAAAGCACAGAAGAGCAGAAAGCATTGGAGGTTGCCACATCCACCAAAGAAGTAGGAAGGCACATGCCCACACATGCCCCAGGTACCGAAAGGGGCCACACACCCAGCAGCTGTCTGCATCAGATGCTCTTCTGGCGGGCAGGAATCGGAACTATGTAGAGACCCGTCAGCTGAGGTCAACCAAGTGCCAGCCAATTATGCACACAGGATTTCTCTCATTCTCCAGGTATCTCTCACTACCTGAAAGGCATTGCACAGCTCAACATGCTGCAGCATTCTTTCACCATTAAACCAACAGGACAAGACAGCAACTTCTAGGGAAAAAAGAAAAAAAAACCCCCAAAACAAAAGAGCAACTGTCACTGGGCTTTCTCCCCAGCTAAACACATCACACACCAAATTCTGAAGGAAATGATGCTTTCAGCATACCAGCTGCCTTCTCACCGGCTGACACTTCCCAAATGAAAGAGAAAAATCCTAGGAACTGTTCAGAGTGGCTGACATTTAAGGAATCAAATAAAGCAAAACAAGATAAATCACAAGCACTTAAATAAGTTTATATCTTCTAAGTGGTCTTAAAATGTCACAAGTATGACTCTGCCTACTTACTCAAAGAAAAGGGATCACCGCTGTTTCACAGTCAAAAAAATGAAGGTAGAGAGAGATTAGAAATATAGTTGACATATACGCACCAGATTAATGCACATAAAAACCAGTGCATATATCAGGAACACCAACAGGAGGGCTCTGGTATAGATGCATGCAACTCACTAGTCTGTAATCACATGCTGAGAAAAATGCATATGCTAACTGGGGTGAGTATATCTAAAAGTATAATGCTAGCTGAATTGCCCTAGGTCCTTAGGGAAGCCTGTAGCACAGACAGTGGGAGTAGGCTGGTGTTGAGACATTTCACTGTACTCACACATGCTCATATGGAAGCTGGCTGATGGGAAAATTACACAATTTCACATCATCTCAAAAAAAAAAGTCCACAGTTTCACAAAATTGCTACCAAAATTTCAACCTGCTTTGCTACCTGCTGTCCATCTACTGACAAAGATCAAAAGCTTTAAACCCATCCTTGACTTCCTCAAGAACTTGAAGAAATTTGACCTCCTACGAGAACACGGGTTCTTCTTGAAAACTGGTTCTTCTCTTCTACTAAACTTCACTCATTCAGCAAAGAGAACAAAAAGCTGGGGGATGCCCCCATTTTCTCTTTCCCACAGCATCTTGAAAGGACCGTGAAGAGGACAGGTACAAACCCAAGGCTTCACCAGAGCTTTTCTGTGCAACACCCACCCCATCAACTGGAACCAGTGCCCACATCAGATTCGTGATAATGCTAAGCTGCGCAATGCAACCCTCCACCTCAGGTGGGAATTAACCGACCGCTGAAGTCAAGGCAAGCCTTTCAAGTGACTTCATTGGGTTATGACTGGGCTCCTACTTCTTTTTAATTCTCGTTAGCATTTGCTGACAAGTCCTTTACAACCAGAGGGACAGGTTCTTTATGAGAAGCCATTTCAGCTGCCCCAGCTAATGCCTTAATCCACAGACTGAAGCAGGTCAGATTATCTACATGTATCAAAGACAACATTATGCTTCATAAGCTATTTTTCTGCTTCAATAAGGAGTAAGCACGTTTTTATTTCTTACTGTGTTTACCCATTACCTCACCAAGCGGCACTATTGTTAGTCTTTCTGAGGCTCTCCTAGAATAGGAACGTATAAAACAGGATTTCCTCCAGCTCTGCATACCTACTTACTCCAGAGTCATAAATGATATAGGGCTGGATTGAACAAAGACTTAACATCAAATGAGCATTGAAATCAGCTGAGAACAAAAATATATCTGCCTGGAACACTGCATCTCTGCTTTGTCTTTAAAAAAAAAAAGCCAATGAGGCACAAATTTGCTTTAGAGACCACTTTTACAGGAACGTTTTCATAAGAAAAATGGAAGAGCTAAACACTTGCATGTGGGACACGTATCACAGTGGGCTCCAAATTAAGCATATAGCTGCTTTTACACAGACATCTGCAAATCAAATTGTCCTTTTTACTGGAGATTAGAAGTAACTTCACTGGTGTCAAAAGGAACTCTGCAGAAAAGATCCAAGTCCTGCACAAGAATCCTCCAAAAAGCCAAACCAACTACATACTGTCTTCCATGTGATTACAAGTTACAGCTGAAATATCCAAGGGTGGGTAACACTGCTCAGCTCTGAGATTTTAAAATACCTCTAAACACTATTTTAAAGAAAACTTACAGATGTATATATATAAGAAAAATACAAGCAAAACTGCCCTAGGATTTGTAGACGTTGATTCCTCAGGTTGTTACACCATTTGGGTGTTGGATGGGAACATTTATCAGAAGGGCTCATTCCCCTGACAGAACGGGCTTCCCAGCGGAGCCAATGCCGCACGACGACACGCACCCCGTACTCATCACACTGCGCCACAGGACACGCGGCCGATGGCCCAGCATTAAAAAGCAGCACACATCGCTCCCTTCTCCCTTCCCTCCCCACCATTCCACAGACAGACACCCTAACTCAGGGTACGCTTGCATTTGAAGCTACCCTGCAAGCACATCTCCCTTGAAAATTAACAGGAATTTGGAAGAAAATTATAGGCAAACAATGAGAAAACAAGCCAGAGGCTACAGACTGTCCATATAATTAGCCTATGTAGGGCCAAAGTCGGTAGGATATGGAAGAAATAACCCAAAAGCTACAAGGATGCTGGCTTGGGTTCGGTGCTTAGCATTGACAATTACTTTGGCAATCTCTCACAGACCTCCCTACCGGTGATGTACACAAAAGCAGAGGCAGCCAGCAGGCTGGGAGAAGCACACAAGCAATGTAAGGACGCTTGAGGAGAAACACTACTGCTCCATTTAATGCTATCAGCTCCTGCCTGCCTGAGGACATTTCCTACCTCTACCTACAAAGAGCAATTCCCCAACCATTAAGTAAACAGTCTTTGAAGATAACGAAGCTTATTCTAATCTCTCACTGATGTCACTCCTGTTATTGTACTCAGCTGAGCTACAAGACTCCTGGGTTAACTAACTCCTCTGAAAGATCAGGATTATTTTAACTCTTTGCTTTTGCACAGACTTAAGGAGTACTGTTGAGGTACAGAAAGAAGCAGATTTTTCACCCAGCAGAGCTACGTTTTTTCCTGTTGAACAATCATAGATATTTTTCAGCTCACTCCTTTAGATGCAGGGGAACCGCTTCTGTACCATTATGCTTAGTGAGATGAACTACTGTACCAGACCTTTCACTGCTTCCAAAGCAAGCAGAAATGCAGGCTTTAGTAAGAAGGGGATGCCCTGGACTACATTCCAATACCGGCAAACAGAGCTCTTGCTCCAGTGGCAAGAAGGTGGACTAGCAAGAGGAATTAAAATGGAAACTTCAAAAAGAAAACACAGAAAAGTAGAGCTCTTCCAATGCGTCACCTCAGAGATCAATGCCTTTGTGTTCTCACTTGTGTTCACTTCCCAGGGTCAAGTGTCTATTCTGCATTGCAGTTCCTTAGCTACCTGCTCCATGCTTTTCATTGCACCCAATCCTACATGAGTCAAGCCCTCCCACAGCAATAAAAAGGTCAGGGAAGAACTCAGGGTGGGTCGGAAAAGCCAGCCCTGCGTATAACATATATTTCATGTCATCAAAAGACTTGGCAATCAAGAAGCCGAAACCCAACTAAATTCTTACAACACAAATCAGAGCTATTTTACTCTTGAGTTGCATGTGCTTAGGAGCCACCATGACCAGAATAATGAAATGATATACAGCACAAATCTGAGAAAAGGGGCTCAAGTTGTGGCTGAATATTCACACTCAGTGTCAGTCTCAAGACAAATTTCTTCTGGAACGTCTGCATAATTTCTTTTTGGAAAGTCTGTCAGCCTGCAGTTTTTGCCTCTTGGATAAGCTATGTCATAGTTACACCAAACAGATCCTGGCACTATTTCCACACACACACACACATATACAGGTAATTATGTTCCCACTAAACAGAAAAATGAAGAGTATGTGCTGCAAAAAAGCAGACAGAGGTAATGATACCTACACAGAGAGATGAATTTGGAATACAGACATTGACCCAGTTCTGCAGTCTGGCTTCCTCTTCATTTCACCAGTGTAAATCAACTGAAACTACACAGCGCCAACAGGCTTCATTTTCCACCTGTTAACACAGGTTTTCAATTCCACTTTCAATAAACAAACGACAATGCAAACTGTTATGAAATGAAAATCCAGTGCCATATGTAACTGAAGACAGAAGCAAAAAGATGTACAGCCAGATTCAGGACAACATATTGCTGAAAATACTCTTCCCTAAACCCAGTCATGGCTCCCCAAAGAGCTATTACCAAAGACTCGACTACTTTCCACTGCCAAACACCCCACTGGGAGCCAGTAAGGCCGTAAGCTGAGGCCAGGGTGTTGCTACTGCTGATCAAACTGGCAAGCGCTGAGCACAAAGTCCACCCTTTCATGTAAACATCAGAGAAACCCATTCACAACCTGTGTTTCACAGATACAAGATGGCAGGCTGAGAAACTCTCTAAATCACACAAATATTTTTCTAATCATTAAGCTCTTTGTGGAGGTCTCAAAGTTTAAACTCAAATAAAAAGTAACTTTACCAGAGGTCAGTCAAGCAGCAGTAAGACTGCACAAGGTGGCAGGTTAAAGCAACTCATATTTATAAGAGTATAAGCATGAAATTCAGAAAGGGCCCCCAGGGATCCCAATGCAAGACATGAAGGTGTAATTAAAAACCATAAATCCATCAAACGAAAAATATGTAAACTTAATACATTAACTCATATATTTTTCTTCCTCAACCACATTTGTCTTGCTCTACACTTCTTTGGAGCCTACATATAAAAAATTAACAATATCAGAAGAAATATTTCTTAATATGTGGAATGTGAATATCAATAATAAATGCTTTTTACTTTATTCTTACAGGTAATTGCTGAAGGAAGCTCTCTCAGCAGACTGCTGAGACTCTGCATATCATAAATTACTTCAACTGTATCTCCTCTTTACAAAACCCACAAAAGGACAATATCTTACAGTGTTTCCATGCCACTCAATCATCCACACAAAATTACCCTTGTGCAAGCTTGTTGGAGGAATGTCAAATGTACTTGCCTTTCTTTGCAACAAAATCTTCAGAGAAAGACAGCAAAATAGCTCACACTTCTGCATTCACAGTTATACAAGCTACCCTAACACCTGAACATTTTAACTGGAGATTCTGGGTTTAACTTTATATTTAATTACAAGCTACAGGCAAAATAGTTACAGGCCAAATCCTGGCCTGTGTTTCACCCACAGCATAGTTTTCAAGATAGGTTACAAAAGCTCTGCAGCACCTGCAGTTCATATTAAAGCTAAGGCACTTCTTCTAAAAGTAGTATTTGGGACAAACCAGCCCTCCCATCTTCTGCCCGCCTACCAGAAAAGGAGCACCAGCATTGCCCAGAAGTGGCAGTGTCGAAGTCACTTGTGCCTTGCCTCCATCCCTCAAAGGACAAATTTTGTAGAGCAAATTTGTTTCTCATCACTAATGACTGTTTGCTTGGGAGCAGATGGTCCAGGGCCAGGCAGCGGTATGGGAACACCTCTCTTCCTCACGATGCACCCGGCATTAGGGCATGCACATGGGGATTATGTGACATTTTCATCAAAGATTTTACTCCATTTCCTTTCTGTTACTGGAGCATGCGTTCTCACAAGTGGAGCAGCCAGGTCCCTATACAAACCAACCCATGTATGCCTGTTCAACACAAAACTGACGCGCTATCACAACACAGCTAACGTTTCTTAAGTAATACCCAAGTCAGCCAAACATCCCTTTTCAAATGCTCAGCAACCACTTTTGCAAAATCCAAGCCAAAACACTAACACAACTCTGCTGTTCTTTCAATGCAACACACAGTCCAACACTGGCAGAGGTTGGGATGCTGTTTACACTTGTCCTAAGCATACTCATCGTATGCAAAGCAAAATCCTCCTTGTCCTGGCTGCCAGGGATTAGCTTACTCAACTATCTTCCTTCCCTTCCTTCGATCATTTGGACATTAGGTGCTCTGGCATCATTAGTCAAGCTTCACCTGCTGGACAGAGGCCAAAGCTGTCCAACTGTTGCTATTTATTGCAGCTGAAAATCATTTACTTGCATGAAATAGGCCATGCGGGATGCTCCCAGTCTGGGATGGTGACTAGTCACCCAGGCCTGGAAGTGGTCTTTGCTTCTGGAGCCACCTCCACACCAACATCTACCAAGCACTCCACAGACGAAGCACAGAGCACATATATAAGGTTTGGCTCTTGGCCACTGAACCCTCCTGGGAACTGCGCCATTGGTCACTACAGCCTGGCTGCAGTTGGGCAGTAGATACAAGCAGTTGGTTTTATAGTCCACACTAGACACTTTGGTGCTGAAGAGATGGTCTGTCACAACATCGTCATGTTTTGTCCAGAGGCACTCAAAGAGGACCCAACAGCTACCAAGGAAAGAGCTGAATGCTTTTGCCATTCCACACCAAGCAATACAGAGAGGCTCTACAGATTACCCAAAAGTAGTAAAGCAGTTGAAACAAGGACAGCCAGATTTCTTGATCGTACAAGCCACTTGCATGTCTTTGTGTTTCTGACAGCTGTTAAGATTGCCACATCCCAGAGAGTCACTGGAGACAGCTTATGGTCTGGTGACGGCAACAGCTCCTGCTGCCCTCTTTTGGGATGGGAATTGGACGTATGCCACCAGTCCAGCATAGTGCCATTGATCTCAACCACCCCAGCAGGCTCACCTCCTCCAAAACATTCAGCAGTACTGCTCTGCTGAGGGCTGTGTGATGTACCCTGGGCATAGCCACCACCTCTGACCTGCTCAGGAGCCACATAAGATGCAAAACCGGTAGGCAACCCCTGCAAGGAAATTTCACTTGATAAAGCTACATGCAAAGCTGTAGGAGACTGCTGTGCTCTGAGGTCCAGGAGAAGAGCAACAATGCCAAAAGGAGTAAATACATACGACAACACACAATACAGTGAGAACAACACAAGGCAATTAAAAAAAAAAAAGACCACAATACGAACTGAGTACATCTAACTTCCCAAATTACTTAAAACACAAAGCCAAACACTGCCCATTTACAGTATAATCAGCACTGATCAATACATACACACCGACAGCAACACAAACCATGCTGTAACAAATTGTATGCTGTGGTAAAACAGGAAACACATTTAAATATAACCTTTTGAATGCTGTGAGAAGTAGGACTAATGCTTCACTTCCACAGTTAATGCCGAAAGCCAGTCAATGCCCAGCCTAGCCAGAAGTATCACGTTTCAGTTTTGTACAGAAGGCTTCCCAACCCATTCACCAAGCAGTGTAAAATCCCTCAGCAACGTTAGGGGAAGATTTGCTAAGAGTTAAATGAAAATTGATCATTTTCCCACAGCCACCCAGCATTCCAATCAATTCTGCACAGGTATTGACATATGGTAATGCCGGCCCAGCCCCAGCCGAAACTTGGAGCAGCCTGCGAAACTCCAGGAATGCTGATCAAAGACTGATTCTAAGGCTTGACTCAGAAAGAAGGATAATTGTGTGTACCTAAGCCTTTTTTTGTGAGCAAGTGCTGAGATTTCGCTGATTCACTGTACATTAGGGTGATGCATACAACAGTCAGACTCTTAGTGATAAAAGAAACATGCAACAATGGCATTATGCTGCCTAAAATAGGTGGGTATATTTATACCAGTTAAACATTCTTTCTCCAACACGAAGATGAGCATCTGCCAGGTACGCCGTAACAGCTCATGCAGCTTCAAAGCAAAGGAGTCAGTCCAAAGAACTATACACCAAAAGTTTACATTAACTTATCCTAGAGAAGAATACATTACTCCTGCAAAGTAACATATTCCCACCACCCCCCTTGCTTGGAATAATCATTTGAAGCTTTGCTCTTGGGTTCCTCTACAAAATTTGCCTTTTCTCCATTTAAAAATAAAACATTTTTAATGAAAAACCAATAAGTAACACACTTTGGCATAAACTTCAACAGCAGTATGAGGAACTGAAGCCAGCGAAGAGTTCCCAATTTACAAGGCCACACCATATTTCCACAAGGCAGCCTTCTAGTTTCATCATAGGGAGGCACAGAGTAGTATGCAGATAAACCTCTTTTAGATAGCATCGGCACAGCTCTAATCCATGCTCCCTGAGCTGATCTGATACCTGCTACTTAATCAAGCTCCACTTCACCTGGATGTGTGCCGTAGCACCTTCAGTTCCCTTCCGCAGCCTCACCGCTCCTCTCCTAGTGAACTGGCAGATTTTCAGGACTATCTGTTACTATCTTCACGGCTTATATGAAGCCCCTGGCTTTGTTTGCCGTTTCCGCTGTTGCAGAGACCCCAGCCCCAGAACCCCCTCCCCGACACCCGAGCTGAAAGTTCAGTTGCAAGTCACAGAGTCTGCTGTTTTCTGTGTCCCTGCATTATTATATATTCTTCCTTACTATGCATATTACATGATCAGTCAGCTCTACTAAGAACAGCAAGTCGATGGTACTCGATGCCATACAAGCAAGAGAGTCCACACCACAAAAAAAAAAATTTACTGGAAATGGACAAAAGATGGAAGCATTTTCTCTCTGCTGGGCGAAGGAGAAATTAAGCACGTGGATATTTAAACAGCTTGCCCAAATTCATAGTCAGTGACAGATCTAGCAATTAAATTCGGGTCTTGCATCCCTGCAATGGGACACAATTTGTCCTGTTAACAAAAGCAGCAGCAGGCACGGTTCTCCTGCAAGTAAAGCCCAAGTTTTCTCCCATAAGCCACTCATCTGAAAGACTATACAAAATTAGTAGACACTTGTAAAAGAAATCAGCCTGTTCCTGATGGTGAGCACAGCCAGTGACAGAGACAAGACTCCTGCCTTCCTGAAGATGCCTTCCGTTTGGGGATATACTGGACACGTAAATAAAAAATAATTATTCCAGTGCTGCAGGTCTGAAGTCAGAGCACAGGAAGACAAATCCAAGCAAATTAAATTCCATGGATTAGCAGTAAATAAAAAAAAAAAAAAGAGGATACAATACTCCCAAACGGAGAGCTGCCTGCCATACTCGGTACGAGCAATATCTGAATAGATGTAGTTCCTGAAGGTAAACCAATTTTGAGAAAGGCAACAGCATCATCACGGAAAAATCTTCCAGAAGATATGCACACATTTCCAGATAGATTCTCCTCCTCTAGACAGGGTGAAGCAAAATCTCCACTCACTTTTCACAACAAAATGTTCGTCAGTCAGCTGAAAACCCAGGGACTAACCGGCTCATCTCTACATCAGCATCCTCGCTGTGGGAAGAAAGAGTCATACCCACAGAGCACAGTTATCATGGGGTACCCGAGCAGCAGGAGACCCACAGAGCAACTGTGTATACAGTGGGCTTGAGAAAGAAAAAGCTCTTGGTGGTTTCAGCCATCCTCGCTCCACTACTCTGCAGTGCCAGGTCCAGAGCAGCAGCTACTCTCAGCTGCTGTAGGCCGGCAAAGAGGAGAATAACCACTGCCTCCTACAACCTCACTGTTAACAAGTTAGCGGTTAGGATCACTGTAGGTGGAAACTCTTGGCAAAAACAATAAAGCAGCTACTACATATTTCAACAGGTTCAAAGTAACCTCAGATGTTAGGAGCAGATGCTCTTTTCCACCCCCTGGGATTTTGAAATGGTTTATGTGTTTCCTCCCTTTTCCCTAATAGGGCAGGGTGCTGAAGGAATTAGCTACAGAGAGAGCCGGAGCAATACTAATTACCCTCAGCTACCCGGGGAGACCGCAGGACCTCGAGCTAATTGCGCAATCCCTGCTCCCCCACTTCAGATCTCCCAGCGAGAAGGTCTCTTGCCTCCGGCATCTGAACTGCAAGATAATCCCATTCACCTGTATTTTAAAAGGGCATGCTTGAAAATCCTAAATGTCTAAAGCAAACTCATTACAATTAGTTTCTGCAGCCTATCATATAGCATGGAGACTACTACACTGACTGAAACAAGGGAACTGGTCATGTCAACACATTTGACACGGTGTTGTCACTAACCCCGTTATTAGACTGCGCACGTACCTGAAATCCACATCTGAGCTCATAGCCTGAAGCACTCCACAGCCAAGTCTCTGCAAGAACCTCTCTCACAAAATTAAATATTAAATGTGCATCTCAAACAAATGCCCCGTAGTTTCATATTTATTAAGACATTACTTTTCCACTTACGCATTTTTGAAATGTTAAATATAGTACGTTTTAAGGTGCACTTAGTGCTTGTAAAGAGCCCTGAAAATGGGATTCCTCTAGAAAGGAATCTGTAAAAGACAAAGGTCTCCCGCTCAATTCCCCTTATCCACGTCACCTCAGTTGCAGAAAGGCCTCCCACGAAAAGAAAAAATAGCCCCTCATTGACAGAGGACCCTCAAGTTAGGCAAGACAGCACAGGGTTTCTAAACGATCACCAGGACTCTCAAATTCCAGGTGACCATGCCACTTGGTAGAAAGGGCTGACACACTAATAGAAAACAATAGGCATGGGAAGAAAACCCCACAAGAAGTCAGGGGTTGCTTCTAAAAGCTTAGATCTATTCCACAGGCACCTCAAATGTTGAAAGAAGTCCCCACATGCTCCAAACTCTTGCTCTTTCAGGGAAACATGAGCCTGCGGGCAAGCGCTAAGGACACAGAGCCCTCTCCCAGGCTCCTCTGTGTGCGGCGCTGGCTCCTGAAGCACCCAACAGTGAGGAGACAGGTACTGGCAGCCAGGCATCACGCGAGCTCTCCTTGCTGCTAGCACTGCTCATACCAGGCCATCAGGGTGGCCAAGGTGGGAATAACCTGGCCTTCACGCATCAAGACCACAGTCCTCAATCCCATGCCTGTCCTCTTGGCCTGGTTTTCCAAAGCAACAAGAACTGCTGCATTTGCCCTTCTTTCCATCCTCCTTGCTGCCAGCCCTCCTTAACAGCTCTTGAACATGTCAAATTATCTGAAATTGAGGTAGAAGGCCCAGAGCAAGTTCCTTCAACTTCCACAAACTGGCCATAAGAGAAGTTGGGCAGGACCCACCTGTTGTTGTTTGGCAGAAGCCAGATGTCCCAGTACTAGCTTACTGTCAACCAAACAGTATGTGTGCAGCTGCAGATGCAGAGAAGGTGCTGCCTCTTACCAAGTCACTGGGGACAAGGAGGGAACAGCTGGAATTAATGCAAAGGAGTGGGGAGAGCAAAAGAGGTGAGCAAAGCATCCATCTTACCAAGCCATCCTTCCTTAGTTCTGCTGCTTGTGGAAAGATGTGGGGGTTATTTAGCATACAGGAGAAACCCACAGGAAAGAGCATGCCCTTCCCAAAACTTTGTTCTTCATCTCCCCTTCAGGTGATGCAATCAGCAGCACATACAGGTGTACCAAGAGACCATAGCTTTGATCAGAAGCAGGTGTGGTGGGAGTTCAATCCAGCAGCACTGCGTGGCATCTGTGCAGCTGAGACACGTCAGTGCAAACAGCATGTCTAAAGCCACTGCTATCCTCCCCTTTTTTCAGGGGAAGCCGGGCTTCCTCCAACTCTAACTGGTGTAACACAGAGCCCTGCCAAGGACACGGCAGGCTAGGGCTTGCATAGCTCCCTCAAATGATTCATGGTTCGTTAGCAACCAAAAGCATGACCTGTCCTGGTCACCAAGACTCTCTGCAGACCAGGGCTGGCAGCATGCCTCTTTGTACCCAACCACAGCTTACCCGGTCAACTGGGAATACAGAGAATACTCAGTTTTTTTAGGTATCGGAGAAAAAGCATTGTCCATCCCATCAGCCCACGCTCACTCCTTTGTCCCTCAAACTCCTGGGAAGCCGCTCAGTGGTGTGCCTCATGTAGTGCGGATAATGCAACAGGGGAAAAAAAGCAGTGATGAAAAGCAGCTCTCAAAAGCAAGGACAGCAAGAACTTGGCTGAACTCAAGCTACCATACCATACGCATGTTTCTGCTGCCCTTGTCGCTGCCTCCGACCCCCGCCCGCACTGGCAGTAGGTACAACATAAACTGCTCAGGCCGGGGGGGTCGGGGGTGAGGGCAGATGGGGACAGGTGAAATGAGGTGTCTGAATCCCTGGGCTCAGAGAAACACAATCCTCAATGCTAACCACTTCCAAAGTGAACTTCCTCTGATCTTGGCCTCCTATGAGTACTGACAAAAAAAATTATTTTATTCTAGTACAACTGAGTACAATTATTAGTCTTCTACAACCAAAATATTTATACCAGTATAAAACCCTTCTGTGGATGTAGTTGTATCAACATGTGCGTTCCTCATACCAAAAGAGCTTTCCTCCTCTGCTCATAAGGGATTAGCTAAAACCATTTTACCATAGCTGTGTATCCTTAAGGCTATTGCCTGCGCTAGAGGGAGCGCAGAGTTTACTTCCAGCGATGCAGCTGCAGGAGCGCATCTCTCACGTCAGACAGTCCCTGCCTGTGCCCTTCCTTTCGGAGACACACACCTCGCTTTGACGTACACCTCTTTAGAAATGACAGCGCGTTTGGGTTTACCAAACAGGGGCATCACGCAAATTAATTAATTAGCATTTGTGAAGCACTGTGAAGATTTTAGGTGCTAAGTAATATTATTACTAATTTAATCTACGTCCCCATTCATTCCTCAGCCTCTCCTGTGAAACTGCCAACAGTGATGCCAATTAGCGGTAATTGTCGTGGTGGTTTTGTGACAAGGCTATTTGCCAACTGGGAGTGAGACAGAGACCACCAACCCATTTCCCCTGGATTGCCCCACAGCTGCCAACAGCAACAACTTCTAGGCCCAACAACCTGCTCTCAGCTCCAAACCCTGGAAGTAGGAGATCCTGTATCCCATTACCAGCTCCCCAGGGACACAGCCTGTGAGGCACATACAAAACTTTTAATTAGGGATGAACCACAGCACCTTTTTTTTTTTTTTCCCCTCCTCCACTAGTTCAGTCCCAGCAACTGATGCTGATACTGCAATACCAAAATGCTAATCTGGAGTAATTTCAGATTAAACTTTGCTCATTTCCATCCTGCTTGATGAAAATCACATTTTGATTCACACACAGGCCTCACTGTGGTGGCAAACTGTAAAGGCAGCAGCAGTAAAAAGAAGGGAATTGACAGCATAGGGTGCAGTAAATCTTGTACTTGGGAGAACTCTTAGAGAGTTTCAATGTAAGCAAAGAAGGGTATCTTTTTATCAGCTATCCACAGAGATTTGGAGGACTTTAAAGAGACACAAACAACTAACAGTATTCTGTAATCAATGCACATCATCTGAGCACCAAAACTTTATATTATTTATATATTTTAAATATGCCTAATTGAAAGGATAGCAACACATAAACTGTATGAATCATAGCCCTCACAAGCAATTAGATTTGTTATCCCTGCAGACTCCAAACAGTAGGTTGGCTTTTTATTCTCATGTGAATTCAACCCCTTGTCAGCTGCCCCACGCATGAGAATACACCTTCTCTCTTTCATCGGGAAAGATATCAACAGCAGGAAACTAGCCCTTCTTTCATCTCTGAGGCACCCACCCACCTTTCCAAAGGGTTTTCAGCCAGGTGTGGAAATCTTTCTGAACCTGTGCTGAAAGATCCTTTAATTATTATGGCAAAGGAGATAAATCCTTTGACAGCAGCGCGCTGCAAGCAGTAGCCTTCTGGTGTTTACTCATCCAGTAGTTGCTTAGTTTGACAGTGCGTTAGAAGAGCTTATAAGAAACTCTTTGGACTTTTATTGTACGGGCATGAAACTCTTATGGAGAGGAGCTGCTTTTTCAGATGTCTTGTTATATAATTAAACAAGAAAGGAAGGGGGAAAAAAAAGCAAGCTGCCTTTCTGGCACAAACATTACACAGTGCTCAACCTGCCAGCATATTGCATCAGATTCCCTCTGCAAAGCCAACGCGAAGCAGCTGAGCGGCCGAACCCCTGACTGTTATCTCCCGCTAACCTACTTCACACTCAGAAGGCAGTAAGTAGGACTGTTTATTGCATCTTCCTTCCTGAGGAGCCGCTCACTACACCAGGATTAGTGGGGGTTTTGAGCTGGCAATTAGGCTAGAGGTCTCACAAGCATTAGAAAATGTAGTTTTAAAAAATTCTGAACATCTAACTCTACTGTGGGCTACTCAGTAAGTAAACTCCAAGTATCTGTTACTCTGCGATCAGGCCTGTCGAGGTTCTGACACTGCGATGACTGCTATTTTATTACGTTCCTAGGCATGCTTTGAAACCCTGCAGAAAAGGGGAATTAATTTACCCATCATCGAGTGCTTATCAAGGAAGTCCCCTGAGACTTGCAGGAAAAAGACCACACAAACAGGCCTTTGCTCACAGGTCTCCTCACACGAACACCTGGCCAAGGCCCCCTGACTCTCCTGCGCCGGTGGCTTGTTTTTTTTTCCCATGACAGATAGGGCACTATTCTTTACGGCAGAGGCCCACCCCAACAAGGGGAGCAGGGGGTTGTGTGCTCCTGGCTGAAGCAGCCTATCGCATGCACTTCACAAGGGGAAATTCAACTTCTTTCCACCCTTCGCAGCAATCCCGAAAACAAAAGGTCTGGCAGTCCTGAATTCAATGAGAGAAGATACGTGATCTTTTACCCCACAGAAATAAGAGCCCGCTCCAAACCTAGCAAGTCAACGGAGAGACTCCTGTTGAGTTCAAAGGGCTTTGGAGCCGGCCTGAAAATACAAACCTTGCTGCGCGTTCGGACACTGCTCCACAATGCACTTCCAAACAAAACTATATTTAGATTCAATGGGAATTCTGTAGATCATACAGGAACTCTTTGAATGAAAATGAAGGTCAGTAGGGTTTGGCTTCCTCTTCAGACCCTCCCCCCCATTCTTGCAAACTTCCAGATAAGCATTGTTTAGAAAACAATACGTTACTTCCAAATGTTATCAAAAACCCAACACGCGTTTTGTGTGCCCTGGAACAGAATCTCAGGGTCTTCTGTTGCATTTTGCCCCACCGGCTAATCCTTAGGATCTCTTCAGGCATCTAGGCAAGACTCGGCATCACGACTGTATTTTTTCACCTGTATCACCTCTCAAAAGTTTCGTTTCGCGTGCCCTCACTGAAGGAAAAGGGGCAACAATAATAAAGACCTCTGATATACAGAAAACGGACACGGAAAGAAAAAAAATGGGCGGGCAACGACAATCACACAGGAATGAAGCGGCACATGTGCTAAAAGAAACCTCTGCCACGCTCGTGCGCTTTCCCCATTCACAACCAGATGCGGCGGGCCATCGTGAAGGCACAGACCGGAGGAAAATGACGCGGCCCCGGCTTGCCCCGGTGACACCGAGGGCGGGAACGAGCCCATCACCCCGGGAGGTCCGCTCAAGCACCCAGGCAGCGAAAGCCCAGCAAAACCCACCCGCTCAAACTTTCCTCCGGCGCCACAAACACGAGCGTGTGCTTTGCAGCTGCATTTTGCGGGCTCCTCGGAAGGAGAGGCCGGACCGCCGCTACCGGCCGCTTCTCGTGGGAGGGATGAAGGCGCTGGCAAAGCCCCGCCGCAGCCCCGCGCCGGCATCCCCGAAACGCCGGCATTCCCGAAACGCTGGCCGCGGGGCTGGGAGGCGCCGGCCCGGGGGGCAGCCCCCGCGGGGCGGCACATGGAGGGGGCAGCCCCCGCAGGGCGGCACACGGGGGGGAGCAGCCCCTGCACAGCGGCACATGGGGGGGAGCAGCCCCAGCACAGCGGCACATGGGGGGGCAGCCCCCGCGGGGCGGCCTCTGGCGGGGGGCAGCCCCTGCACAGCGGCCTGGGGAGCTCCTCCGGCCCCGGGGCTCTCGGAGCGGCTCTGGGCTCGACCGAGCGGGCGTCCCGGCCGGCACCCGCACAGCCTCTCGTCTGCTCTCCCGCTCCTCTTGCCAAAGTCACCATTATTTTTGTAACCGTTTCTGGCAGCCGGTGACCGTCACGGAGGGTGCGCGTCCAGCCGCACAGTTTCGCTTTTTGATAAAGCCCGGGACGGGAAATCCGTGAACTTCTGAAGAACCCTCCCTGGGCTGGAAATCGCCGGCTTTGCCGTCGCGCTCTCCTCCCAGACCGGCGGGGACGTACAGCTGCCCCCGCACCCCCC
>VZTL01008675.1:0-28695 GCA_013400535.1 Scopus umbretta
TAGTCCAACCCTCCTGCTCAGAGTGGGGTTTCATTAATGCAGTTGCTTTGTGCAATGTCCAACTGGGTTTTGAGTATCTCCAGATTCTGCAACCTCTCTAAGCAACCTGTTCCATTGTTTGATCACCTCTTCAGTGAAAAGTGTCATTAATGAAGATACTAAACAGTATTTACCTTTGGGCTAGTTCACTAGTGACCAACCCTCAGCTGGACTTTGTGCCACTGATTGAAACCCACTGAGCTGGACATTTCAGCCAGCTTTCAGTTCACTTCACTGACCGCTTACCTGGTTTGTATTTCCTCTGTTTGTCACTGAAGATTTTACATGGGATGGTGTCAAAAGCCTTCCTAACTTTTTTTCAGCACTGGTCCTTTGTGTAGATGCTCTTTTGAAGACCAAGAAATCTTTTGGCACATCTGGGTCCATCTTGTATTCTCCAGTTTCGTTTTTTTGTTTGTTTTTTTTTTTTTAGCATGGGATGTACTGAGAAGATACAATGAGGACAGATCCTCACATTCCAATCAAAGGAGTGATGAGTCTGAGTCTGTTTCTTAGTTTGTGAAGCAAACTAGTCCTGGATGAGCCCTATCTTAACTCAGTCCTGCAATCCTTTCATTTACCACATGGTTTAGAATAATCAAATAAGTTTCTGAGAAAGTATGTGTCTCTGAAAAGCCTCACCTGTGTAGTTTATTCACATGAATCTATGTTCTCCTTTTGCTGAAGTTGCAGTTTTTCCAGGAATCATTTAAAAGGTGGCTGCTTGCCATTTAAACATCTAGCTTGCTACCTTATGTGTAGTAGTGCCTCTTTTTCACACATAATGAAGTGTCAGAGCCAAGAACAAATATAACTGTCTTCGTGCTTGTGTGGCTTGTTCTGAACTGCTGTATTGCAAATAAACAGTGTCACTGCATGCAGTCTTTGTGCTATCACCACTTGCTACCAAGAGTGAAACAAAATGTTCTGAGTACAATTAGGTAATCAGAAGTTAGGACATTTCCCTTTTGTTGCCCATAAAGTAGCTAAGTGATCTTTTCTGCTGTTGAGCCTGATTTCAAAATATTTTGGAAAGACTAGTGGAATAATTTTCCCTGTCCTATTGTAGTAGGATTCTGACTTTGTCACATGGAGATCATTTCCACTTGCTAATACCCTACCGAGTGATTTGGAACAGGAATTTGTCAGTAGTCCTTGGTAGCTGACTTCAGACAACAGCTGCCTTAGACTTTACACCTTCGTTTCAGTGTAAGATGTCCCTTTATTTTTGGAAGAGAGAGTTGTGGCTCACTGGTAAATTATTCTCTCTGACATTTAGAGTTCTTCTGAAAATCAGCAATTAAATCAGTGTAAGACTCCTTATAGAATTATATATAAATGGGACACACAATCAGTTAGATTCTCAGCATGTGAGCTGGCTCATTCTGAAAAGTGGGATATTAGAACTTTGCTGTGTGTATTATGGAGTAGATTAGGTAAAAGCTTACCATGTATGGACCTGTCTAGTCTTCTTGATTCATTATGTGAACTAGGAGAGAAAGCTGCTTACAGGTTTCACTTCATCTAACCACACAGAGGATGATCTATTTTACCCTTAATTGCTATTGCATATTATTCTTGCTTTTGCATGGAAAATGCCTTCTGTTGTTTTCAAATGTCTGTTTAATTTTTCTCTCTGTTTAGTTCAAGGATTTTCTCTTTTGGTAGTTGGTGGGGGGGAGCTTGTTTTGTTGTGGTTTTTTTTTTTTAATATGAATACAGAGATGACACTTAGCCTTTTCCGCATTGCACTGAAGAAGGATTCCTGAGAAATGCGGTGAAATTTTCACTCGCAACCATATTTTGCTTTCAGTTATTTGTTGTTTAGGGATCTATCCATACATTAAAATGATACACATAAAAGGAAGAAAATTCTATGGGTACAAATCAAGATACCTGCTGCTCTTTCTTAAGCCAGTGCTAGTACTCAGTCAAAGAAAATTCTTTTTTAAAATACTACTTTCTTCTTGTTAAGGCTAGGATGGTGTGGCCCTAGGTATTCAGTCTGAATGTATACAGCATTTCTTTAGATGTTATTTGTGAGGTTTTGTAGAGTGCTTTCTTTTCCTGGTTATTTAAGGAGCCTGATACTGTGAAAACTGGTCTTTTCATAGTCCCACCCACTAGAAAACAAATTATTATGAATTACTCAATTAATGTGGGCACCATGGCTGACTTTTTAAAATACTTTAAAAAGCTGACTTGCATCCTTGGGAAGAAGTAACCTTCCATGTTGAATTAATGTTGTTTTTATTTAAATATAGAAGTACTACTAATTCAGAACCATTTTAGATACTGATACAGTGCCAAATATCATGGGAGTGATAATGTGCTTAGGAATTCTGAACATAACAAATGACGTACTTCTTTTTTTTTTAAACGGCATGCTGTTTTCCTGAGACTTACACACTGTCCTTTTACACAAAAAGGAAATGTTACTTTCTTAAAGTTACCAGGTTGTAAGTTACTACACAGTAATTTATTGTCTAAAGAAGTAGTAATGAGATACTACTCATCCACACCCTCTTCTTGGTGATTCAGAGTTTAATTGCAGTCCAGCTGATTCCCACCATGTATGTGCATTGAAAATGAGTCTTGGATCAGTCACCCTGACTTCTCTTTGCCATTTAAATCTGTGTTCGTGCATTTTAATGTCAAGGTTAGTGTGGGATCCTGCGGCTTGGCAAGCCCCCAGTGACACAAGGGGTTTCAGGCAGCCGCTGCTGATTGAGTGAGAAGCCCAGGTGCTCTGCTCAGGGCCGTTGTGCAGGCTGCCCAGCTGGTGGCCTTTCCCAAGGTGGCCTTCCCCAAGGGACAACAGTGCCAGAGCGCCCATTTGGATTTTGTTTTGTCGCCTTCCCACTGCCAGTGACCTTTGCTGTTCCAGAACTCATCTCTTGTCTCTCTTTTCCCCTGATTTTGTGTAGGTGCTGGGATGGCTGGAGAAGGTCGCGATTTGCAGTTGAGCTGAGGGAGGTGTGGCGCATCATACATCCCCTGCTGACATTTGAGGTAGTGTGATAACTTTTATCTTACCTGAAAGTGAATTCATTATGAATGTCGGCTAAGTGGAGCGATCAATAGTATCCTGTAGCGCTCTGTAGATAATCCTCACAGATCCCATAATCCATTCCGACAGAAGGTGATAATGATAACATGCAGTATGCAGAATTCTGATTGGGATCCAATCATCATATTTTATTACCCCAGACAATAGAGATATTTGAATTAAGGCTGTAAAATTCAATCCCCATGTAAATTGATGGCTTCAAGCCCATTTCCACCAATCTTTAGTAGCCAGCATTTGAGACAAAGGGCTTGGTTATTGGTAGAAGTGTTTAAAAACCATTTCTCCTTATCAGACTATCCAGAATTATTATACTGTATTTTAATGAGCCATTTCTCATTTATAATGTCATTTAAAGTATTAATTGCCTGACTTCTTAAATGTACAATATTGAAATTAATGGAGAAAAAAAAAAACACCTGTGTTTTTCCAGGGAGAGAGAACATGAAAATGCATATCTGAATGTTGTAGATAACAAATCCTGGTGTAAATGACATTTAAATGACATCCAGTCTGAATGTATGTATTGGGTCTAATTCATATTGGGAGTATATTACTGAAAACTTAATCAGATTACAGTAGGATAAATTTGAATCAAACATCACAGAAACACACTGTGGTATAAGGGATTCAGACGTATGATTGTTCATGCCATGGAACTGGAAAGCTGTTATCTGGTGTTAAACGGCTACGTGAGACTATACAGCTGTTATCTGTGTACTATAGCAGTGTTATAAGATTTAACTGGCTATTCCTGTCTAAGTACATAAATGTATTGTCATGAAATGACAGTAAAGAGAAAGTAAAGAGAAATTCTAGAGATATTTTGTTTTGGTTGCGGTAATAATAGCCAAGACTTGTCACCCTATGTCCATGTTTTTAATGTTTCTAAAACCAGATGGTGGAACTTTAGATGCATTCATTGCACCATGGATCTCTGCTTGGGAGGCTTGTCTAACGATATACCAATTCCACTGAGAAAATAAGAAAGAATAGTGAAAAGTTACTTTTCAAAATGCTTGTAAAGTAGGCGTAACTTTAGAATCATTAGGGACCTCATCAACCAAAGCTGCCTTTGTGGTGGTTACCATGTCTTCTCATACAGAGTTAAGCACAGCTGAAGAACAATTTATGAATGACTTTGCTCATTTTACAGCTGAAGCATGGCAACACAGCCATACAGAAGGCAGCTTCTGTGCTCCGTTTTCCTAGCTTTCTGTGCCCAGTGAGCCGGTCAATCCCTGGCTAAGCTGCCTGTTCCCAGTTCGTCTGTGAGCAGCAGTGCAAGACATGTGCCCAGCACTGGGAGCACACAGCTTGGACACAGGGTCCAGCCTCACTCCTGAGCTCCACCACAGGCTCGCGCAGTGGTTCTACCACCCTCTGTAACCTTGTGTTTCACGTTGCTATTTGTTAAATGAAGGCTAATAATTCTTAACTTCCAGAAGGGACCAAAGCATCCCAATCCTTAGGAAATGCTGTTACTCGCACAGCAACTGTCATGTTTGATGTGATATCAATGCTGTGTTTCCAGGGGAGAGTTCAAACCCTTTGCATTTAAGTGTGACCCTGGGCTTGGAAGTTGATAGTGGGATCCCTGGGTAGTAAAAATAATGTCTGTGGGGCATATTCGCTTGGTATTTTCCACTAACTAGAGATAAAGAATGTTTTGGCACAGGGAAAAGCAACTAACTTACTCCAAGGATAACGTGATCATAGAGGAGGGGAGATTATGCTGACCATATATCTTGAAAATGACATGTCTGTAATTTATATTACCTATGCCAAGTTAGTTTTAGATTAAGAACTGGAATTATGATAACTGTCCCCATGTAGATCAATTAATGGCTTAGCCTTCATGTATTTGCCTTTCAGTACGCATTTGGCAATACCAGCCCCAGACTCAGTCATCTGGAGGCAAGTTTACTGTTTGGCTTTTCTGTGAAATTGAGATATTTAATGTATTATGCACAGTGGGAAATGCTCATCTGCACATTTTCTGGGCTGTGATTAATAAAGTGTTCTACTCTGAATGAAGTTTTTGTTTATCCTAAATGAATATGTCGCATTCTTTCCTTAAAAATTAAACAGATGCCTTGTTATTTCAAGTCTGGGATACTGAAAGTGACCCATAGATGTGGCAAGAGTAATTTGTACCTCATTGATATTTACAGTCCCAATGGAAGATAACACGAGGCACAGCTTTAAATAGATTTTGCCAGTGCTGGTAGTTCTGCTGAATACGCTGGAAGAAAAATTACTCTCTGGCCAAAAGTAGCAGAGACATTTGTAAAATAACGGCTGTAAAATATTCCAGTAACTGTAATTTCTTTAGCTATTAACACTTATCCAGCTACCAGATCAGCACACCTCTCTGTCCTTTAAATAAAGCTCTGCTAAGTTGCTTGCTGTGGAATACAACATACGGAGTGTGGAAACCATTTGTGGTGCTGTGAGAACCTGAGAAAAGCTAAGAGTATGGAAATGGCTGTTCCTCCACAGTTTGGAAAAAAACTTACAGGAATAGAGGACTTCTCCTTTCGAACAGCATTTTAAGTTCAGGGAAGAACTTGCCTACACTGAGAATGTCAATAACAAAATAAATGTATCCATCAATACATTTAATACCAACATGCTGTAGTAATTTTCTCATCAGGCAAGTTGTCTGGTGGTGTTAGGCTGCCGCAAGCTAGGTATCCACCATGTATGGGTTGTCTGCTAGTTTGTGACTGGGATTAGATCCAAATCTTTTGATTGATAGTGTTATGAAATAGATCAGAGACATATATACGTCACTAAAAAAAAGCCCCAAACCATTCTTTTTTTTAGCTTTGTGGCTATTCCTCATACTTCTGCTTTATCAGTTCATCATACAATTTGAAGGGTTTGCTTTTTAGCATTTAATGATACGGTCATCAGTAGGACACATATAAATACATTGAGTTAAATTCTACTGCTGTTGAGACGTATGTTACTGCAGATTTGAAATCAAAGTTAAGATTCAGTTTGAACAAGTCTGGCAAAATGTCCTGGCAAAGGGCTCCAGGCAGTTGTATTTTATTAACCGCTGTGCATAAAATAGAAAGGAAACTAGGAATGTTAACATTAAAATGTACTGCACAAAGTAATTACTCAATAGTCTTTTTTCTTTTAAAGACAATACTTTGCACTCACTGGTAGCCTCTTTTATTCTAGTTCTTGCTTCTGAGTAAATTATCTCATAAATATGCTGTTTGAGAATTATTTGTGAAAAGTAAATTTTCCAGACTAAACATACTGCAATGAACCAGTGAGAACAATCAGGTTAGATAAATCTGTGGAAACCTATCCCCTCAGTGTGCTGTACTCCAGCAAATTAATTGTTACACTGTATGTACTACTGTAGGGTTTATTATGAGTGACTAGTGGAAACACATTCATATGGTCCAGTCTTTGCAGTAGTATGTAGGAAATAAATCGGGAATTTGGAAAGGCTAAGCTCAATAGTCCCACTTAGCTGCAGTGGCCCCACTGTTAGTTCAGCAGCATCAGATGGTCTTACCTCATCCACCTTCTGTATCTTACCCCGTCCACCCTCTGCGCCCTCTCGCAGGGGAAGCAGCTCATGCCTTTCATCACGCTTTGCAAGCAGCTCTCCTCTTCCCATTTCTTTTCCTCATGATGGCAGTTGCCCTCCCACTTCCATCACTAGCAGACATCAAGAAATAGGAAAAAGGAGAGGAGGGGAGCAAGGGGCTGGAAAAGCACAGCTACCCATATCTCCCTGCACTGATGGCAGCAGGAGGAAGCAAGCTTCACTTTGCGATATGGCTGGCAGAAGAAGCTGGGGCGTTCAGGCAGCCTTCATGGCTTTAAAAGCCATTTCTCATCTTCTCCAGGCAGAAGTAACACAGGCTGGATGGCAATATTTCATGGGCTAGATCTGTTTTATGAACTACGTGCCATAAATAAAAACCTACTTAAAGAATTCAATTTTCATTAAAGAAAGAAGTGCTAGTCCTCTTTTTCAGATGTTTCTCTGTAAAGCTATACTACCATCTCTGGTATGTTTGTGCTGCAGCTCCTAGTAACAGCTGCTTTGTTACCCTATCAGATGACTTTCAGCCACACCAGTAGATTAAACATACTGCTTCCTATCAGGAAAAATTCTTCTTGAAAAAAATAGCTTTTGGGTTGTTTCAAATAAGATAGTTGCTTAAAAAATCACACACCACATGATACAAGTTTCCTAACGTTTATGGGGTATGATACTTCAACTTTGCAGGCTTGAAACTGTTCTATAGATCCTTTATCAAACATGTACATAAGTATACCTAGCAGTATCTCTAGCAAGATCTATTACAGGTATCTATATCAAAAGAATGCACATGTTTTAATTAAGACTTGAAATCTTAAAAAACCTCTTTCCTCTGATATAGAACAAAAAGACACAGGGGAATTTAAACAATACTGCAAGCTCTGTATTTTGAGGACTTTCCTACTCTGTAAGGCTACAGTTGTTGGGTACCTCCCTACCAGCTGAGCTATTCAGGAGAAACCTGGCTGACCCACAGTATGTGTTTTTTCTGAGTCTTACATGTCTACTATAGAGCATGTCCGAGACTGGAAGAAAGCCTGCTCTCCTAGAGAGATAAAAACTCAATTCCAGGCTAGTCAAAACCAGACCCTTCTTAGCCAAGAAACTAATTTATAGACCACTGAGTAACACTGCAATTCATTGTTCTCTGCAGCCCAAAGAACAACTGACATCTGGATTCACTTTCTAAGCTATGAAAGGACTTTGAGGGGCTTTGGGTTTTTTAATATGTGATTAAAGCACCCGGTGTCAATTTATATTCAGACCTAACTGGTTGGTAAGCTGTCAGAAATCTTTGCAGACTATCACTTTTAAAACCTCTGAAAGCTGCAACAGAAGAACATTTTCCTTGAATAAAGTACACACAGTCATTATTCTTTTTAGTCCGAGTCCAGTCACCTGTTAGCAGGTCTGATTGCTGAAGAAAAACTTGTATGCAATAAGTGAACTAAAAATCAGGAGTAACCTATGCATCAGGGCAATTCAGAACTCAAAGCTCTATCTGCTGTGATATTCCACAGTTTTAGTAATGTTGGGAAAATTATAATTATGCAGAAGTGATTTATCCAATGCTGCCCTACACTTTGTAGTAGAACCTAAGAGCAGTCTCATGCTTACTGTGAATGTGGTTCCTTACAGAGGATTCAAGTGTGATTGGTAAATGTTGTACATATTTTAGGAGCAGATGATACCATCATTAATGACTTAGTAAAAAAAAAAAAAGAAAAGGAAAAAAGATTTTTTTATATGGTAAGGTTTTTCTAAAAATGGAAGCCTTACGTCTCTCCAAAAATAAAGTTCCCTGTGACAGTAAAATTATTTAGTGTAAGAACCACAAAGAGGAACAGTCTTATTTTTCCCTTTTTATGCCAACAGTTTCCACACATGGTTGCGCAGGTGAGACTACAAAGACCGCAGTTTAGTCCACAGGGCCCACTGTTGAGTGGGATGATTACTGATGTGCTGATTAAAGAGAGAGAGCCAGTTTCTAAGACTTTTGCTGACAGGCTCCTGTGGAAGCAGCCTTGCTCCCTATTTCCATATAAAAATGGGTTCTGAGGCAAGACTGCTGGTCAGGTTTCAGAGAGGTTGGGTATCGTGCTAGACTAGGGGGGCCCCCAGCAGGGTTTTACAAAACTCTGTGTGGCTACAGTGCAGTGTCCTCCCTTTTGGTCTGCTTCATTTTATTGTACTGTGTGTCTAATATAAGTCCTCAGATCTAGCTTGGTATGAGATTTATTTTTGTGAGTAGCCCTCATGAAATGACTTTGAGTCTGAGCAATACTTGTAGTGGTGGGTGAAGGCTCAGGCTCTCAGCTGCTCCTCAGGGCAGATGCCTTGTGAATTTCATCTGTAAACATCTATTTTCTCATGGTACCCTGTAAGATAACAGTAACAGCAGTGGAGAAATGTGAATACACCAGTCTGTTTTAATAAAAAACAGCTGGATCTGCTCCAAAGTTTCACTTTCTTAATCAGATAGGTATCATGATGGCATTCCTGCAGAGGAGGGAGTCCTTGTATTAGTAGACGTGGACACACTCTTCATCAGAGCCAGCCAGCCAGCCTTGCACTGAGCAGCTCTGTTGTTTGTAGCACCCGTTGCAAAGTATTCCATATTGAATTGATCAATTCAGAGTTCATATATTTTATCTGTGATGTCTAAAAACAAAGGTTGCAATGCAGAACTCTGATTGGTTTAGTCTCTTGACATTTTAGGAGTGGTAACGTGGAGGATTGGCTTTACACCCACTACATTGGGGTTACCATTGCTAAAGAGCATGGGCAATCCTATTGTTTGTAAAATAGAGCTATACATTTATTAAGAAGGTTTTGCTAGTTGTTTGAGTGTTTCAGGATGGACTGGCCTTTCTCTTGATTGCAATTCTTTCTCTCTTAGTGCAGACTGTTAGTTTGTTGTTTTGTGGGTTTTGTTTTTTTTTTTAAATCCACTACAGCTTTATTTTGTGATGTTAAGATGGCTGGTAATAAATCCACAAGACTCTCTAATGTTCTGTGATAGGTAAGACATTGGAGAGGATTGCAGTCCATGCCTTACTCTGCTTCTGGGCTGTGGTGTAAATGCAGGCAAGCCGCTCCTCTTCCTGGTGTCCCCATTTCCCTGTCTGGACGGATAATGCCATTGGACGGATAAGCACATGGATAATCCTGTGCTTCAGGATTTGCTGATGGAAAACATTGTCTGACAGCATTAAAGGACTTCTTTAGAAATACATTTGGCAAATTACTTTTGGAATTATTATGGCTGTTTCTATTGTTTATTTTGCAGGCACTTCTCAATTTATCCATTGATAGGGTTTTCTTAGAAGAAATGCTGGGCATCAGGACTAAGCTCTTTCAGGTTCCAATGTGAATTTCTAATTGCAACCTGGCATCTCCCTTTACCTTGCTTATTCCAGAAGATAGCCTTCCTTGTGGTGCTGTGCTACAGTGGGAGGTAGTCATCTTCACTACTCTAGTAACTTTTAAATAGGTCACTAACTCTAGAGACTACCAAGCATGGCTATTCAGTTCATTCCCCTTAAAAGTTGGGCTGGCTTCATCACCCACTGTGCAATCTACTTGCCTCCACTTCCTTAAGAATCACTCTCTCAAGAATCACTGTATCATCTCTAACCTGATCTCTAAGCCTGTCCTGGATCCTGTCTCGCATACCCTCTGACCTCCAGTGGGAGGCAGGGGGGAAGGCTTTCCTCAAGGCTTCCCGTACTACTTTATGATCAGATCTTTTGTATTCTACACTGTGCTCACCTGCCTCATGGACTGGAACCTCCCTCTCTCATCGGGATACAATCAGCTGAATACCAATAAAGTTACACCTTCACATTTCAGCAAAACTCCAATCTGCATGTGTGTATATGTGTGTTTTCAGTGTGTGCAAGCACATGCATGCAAACCAAATGCCACTTCTGTTCCTTCCTTGTGAAGAATTGTTTCAGGACATGTGATAATTGAAATGGCTAAAATAATGCCACAATATGATTCAGAATGTGATCTGGGAGAAAAGTTGCTTGAAGACCTTTAAAAATAAAGCAGTGTACCCAGTAAATACATTACATTAACTGAATAAATTCAGTAAGTGAAATGGCCTGATTTGTCTCCCTGTATTTGGAAATACTGGACATGTTAACCTTGGAAAAATCTCTGATTAAAACAATAACTTAACAGCATCCTTCCTGTGCCTTTTGGCTTAAAAGGTGTCATCAACAGCTATATCATGAAATTGTGTATCAGAAGTGATTGGTTCAGTATAAAGGTTCTAGAGATCTTGTTTGGATGGTATATAAAAACACGGATGTGGTTTTAAGCCACTTTGGTAGGTGTGGACATAGTCTGTTTTTGTATGTAAGATGCTTCATCAAAACATATCTAAAACTTCAGAGCTGGGTATTTTAATTTCCAGATCTTACCAATGCAAGTGGAGGGAGAAGTTAACTGACTTTTTAAGATTCTATGAAAGATTTGAACAGAGATCAGCTTTTCTTCACAAATTGTTACTTACCTCATGAAAACTTGTTCTGGCAATGCTGCATTTAAAAATACTGAATAATCTTCTCCCTCTTGTTGGTCTCATTCAGTATCTCTTTCAACTTTGTGCTGATTTACACAATTAAGGATCTAGCTCAAAATGGCTATACAGAGCGGTTTATGCAGCTGTTGAATGCAGTACAATACTTTTTGGTAGGTGCCCAGTGTTTATATATTCAGATTTGTATGGACTTGAAGCACAAATCAGCAGAGAATAGGGCCAGGGGACAATGGTAGCATAATGTTACAGAGGACACATGGAAAACAGTTGCAGTCATATTGTTTCTCATTAACAGAGAACTTCTTAAACAGAGAATTTTACTTGCAATTATTTTGAAAAATAGTTGTGCTGAATAGATGTGCTCATATACTAACACTACATCAGTTTAAATGATAAAGTTAGCTTCCATCTGTAAATTACACAGAAAATTAAATCAATATAAATCATATCTTAAAGTGATATGAACTTCAGGACATAAAAAATTGCACCAATTTAAAATGTGCTGTTTACTGTTATACTTTCTGTCAAGCTGATTAATCTTTGTATGTTGACCAAGTGATAGTAAATATGTGAGTACTTGGAGTCATGGGTGGCCATCCAGAAATGCTGCTCAAGTCCTTTGTCTGTTATTTACCAGCTTTCACTTAATCCACTATTTAAGTTAATGACTTTCTAAATGCCATACAGGCTTTTTTATGTAGTCTTTAATCTTATTAGGAGCACATGAATAATTTAGCATGCGATTAAACCATGTAATTAATTTGTGCCATGGTAATGGACTGTTAAGTAGTTAGTCTAGGATAAATACTAGTCTTGAACTTAAATTTTACAGCCTCTGGAAGATGGTTTTCCTGGAAGAAATGGTTTTGATACATAAATACCATCTAAAATTAAAACCCTGCTCCCCCCGATTTCCTGAAATTGCTCTTTGAGGTCTGAAAGGCAGGTTTGGGTTCAAAGTGATTGGAAGAAACTGAAGATCCTTTGTTCAAAAAATCTTGGCTATACCAAGGCGAGCTTGTTTCACCTGAGGTCAGCAGGAGCTTTGTAATTTTGCAACAGGGTTTGGTTATAGCCAAAGAGTAATATCACGAAATCACGGGGAGCAGGGTTTTCATGTTACAGAAGAGCTCCAAGAGATCAGATGCAGATTTATTTATAACGTGTGCTGAAACCTAACTGACTATATTTGCCGAAGTACTAGGTAGTATGCTTTTTAATTAGAGTGGTAGGCAGATACTAGTACACAGGAGAATGCTTGCAAAGAAAATGCCAGCTGTAACATAGGAACTGACCTCCTGTGCAGTGGCGATTCAGCAGCACATACAAGGTTATTTAATATTAAGCGTGTCAATAATCTTGTTTGTTTGCCCTCATGGTTGCTTTCCACCATGATTCCTGTGCTTCATCTTTTCTTCATCATTTCTGCGAGGTGCTAAGCACTCTGGCTGTGCTAGGCGAATTACTTAGCTGTGTTCTCATGTTAAATATATAACCTTGCCTGCTTCAAATCAAATGTCTTTAACTGCTTTACTGGACTGGGGCCACACTACCGAGTCCTGGCAGATTTACACTTTAATGCTAGCAAGACACTGAAGAGTTTTGTGGGTTTTTTTACGCTGGCACAGAAATGTTTTACAGCACTGGAAATATAATTTAATCCCTTTATGTAAAGTGTGAATAATTATCGTAGTGAAATGTTTTTCTTGAGTAAAACTACATTTTTTTAGTACAGCTTACTAGGGGGTTGGTTCAAGATACAGACATTTGACATTAAATTGATGCATTATACTTCTTCAGAGGAACAGGAATATACGTTTTGTTTATATAGAGAAATTCTCTCACTTTTCTTTGTACATGATTGTACAAATAACAAAGCAAAGAGATGAATTTATTTTTGGATGACTGTTATGTAAGTGTTCATAATAATGTAAAAAAAAAAAAAAAGAAGAAAAAGCCTAGAAAAATCACCACTGTAGTTGAGAAAAGTGTTTATAGCCCGAAAAAATTACCACTCTCATAAACAGGCCTGGATCCTCTTCCTTAATGATACAAGTATATGTAAAGCTAGTATCAACTCAGCAATTCACATCTGCAGGATAGCAACTAAATGTTGCGATTTCTTTCAGCTGAGATGTATCTGTTTTGCTGCTTTGATGTGTTTTGGGGGCTGAAAGGCAAACAAAGCAGTTAAGTCTTTTCCAAGTTCAAAATTTTTTGCCTATGCAGTAGACAGAAACTTAAGACTATAACTTCAATTCTCTTCTAGCAGTTGTCTTCTGATGGAGATGATCTACTAGTTTTACAGCTAAGATCCCGCCTCTATATACCTACTCCATTATGTTACTGCTGTCAAAGCATAACAGATTTTACTGCAAATAAAGAATTGCTACACCACATAACACAGCCATCCTTGGACTTCATAGCCCAGTTCTTGGAGTATGACTTTATAGTTCCTTTAACCTAGAACAGCTTTCAGTACAAGCCCAGAGCAATGTCCAAAATCTGGACTCACTGAAGGGCTCCTTAGCCACATCCAAGAACTGATAATCATTTGGCCTGTGTTGTGTTTTAACCCCAGCTGGCAGCTAAGCCCCACACAGCCGCTCGCTCTCTTCTGCCAGGTGGGATGGGGGAGAGAATCGGGAGAGTAAAAGTGAGAAAAATCATGGGTTGAGATAAAGACAGTTTAATAGCTAAAGAAAAAGCTGTGCACGCAAGCAAAGCAAAACAAGGAATTCATTCGCTCCTTCCCACTGACAGGAGCCATCCCCAGGAAAGCAGGGCTCCATCACCCATAATGGTGACTTGGGAAGACAAATGCCATCACCCCAAACATCCGCCCCTTCCTCCTTCTTCCCCCAGCTGTATATGCTGAGCATGACACCATATGGCATGGAATGTCCCTGGGGTCAGCCGGGGTCAGCTGTCCCAGCTGTGTCCCCTCCCAGCTTCTCGTGCCCCCCAGCCTGCTCGCTGGTGGGGTGGGGTGAGGAGCAGAAAAGGCCTTGGCTCTGTGTGAGCACTGCTCGGCAGTGACGAAACCATCCCTGTGTAACCAACACTGCTTCCAGCACAAATCCAAACCATAGCCCCATGCTAGCCTCTATGAAGAAAATTAACTCTACCCCAGCCAAAACCAGCACAGCCTGTTACCAGTTTAAATGCAGTTTAAATCAGAGTAATAGCTGACACATCTGTCCATGGGAAGAAGAAATCAGCTCTGATAAAAGTATTGAAGGTGTCCATTACAGTGGAGGTTCAAATAAATTTGGTGTTAAAGCTTTCATATAGTCTCTGTTCCAAAATTAAAAATTTATTTAGGGAAAAAAAAAAAATTCTACATCCAAAGTAAGCAATTATTTTAATAGATTCCATTTTCAATTTTAATACTTAAAACTAATATAAATTATTTAGCTTACATAGAGCTCTAATTAATAACATAAAATTGCCTCTGTTCCATAGTTCTAGTTTGTTATAATGATGTACCTTCTAATAATCCTCAAATTTGCATCAAACCATGCATAATAAATGCAGCTTTGTGCCAGAATCCTTCATTCTTTTCCAGTAGTGCTGTCTTTTGTTGTTTGGGTTTTCTTCTGAAGTGTGCCCTTTATGAGATGATTTTTTTTCAGTTTGCAGTACATAATTTCTGCTTCTGCGGTGTTATTCCTTGTCTTTTCATATCCCAGATAACCACACACACTAGGTGAATGATGTGTTATTCATATCAACTGTGACAGTTTGTTATTTCTGTTTCTTAACATGGCTGAGTATATAGCCGTGACAAGGGTTCTATAAGAACAGGCATTCATCCAAGTGCTGCTGATGACTCAATCAAGCTGTAATATCAGCAAGCAAAGGAAGAAGTCTTCAAGTCCATGGCAGTTTTAGATTGTGTTGATTGCAAGGGCTGTAACTCATTTCATCTGTAGAATGACTCTGTCCTGTTGGCATTCAGGGGAATGAGGGTAAGCAGGCAAAGTGATTTCAGCTGTGCATGATGAGCCAAACGAGTGTGAATGTTTTTAGGCAAGCACAGAAAGAAGATTTCCTCCTGGTCTCACTAATCATGCTCTAAGATAGCTTGTAAGGAATATCTGCACTGTGAAAAATAAAGGCCTTTCACCCAGAAAAATTCTGCAATAGTATGTATGTGGTAGTTGCATAAACAAGGTTCAGGACAGATCTGAACAGCCGGGAGTTACATTCCATTCTCAGCACTTGTCTTCCTTTGGCAGTGGATGTATTGGTTGTATTCATCTGCACTGCACACGCTTGTGTCCTTGCCTCTTTGTGATCTGATGGAGTGATGAAATGTAGCAATGTACAGAAAAGCTCTTCAGATTAATCCTTCATTCAATAATTTTGTGCTTCAGTTGCAGCAGAGAGGCCACCTTTGGTTCTGGACTAGCTGCACATGTGCTGCTTTGGCAAGCAGTGGAGGAGCTTGAGGAGGTTAACCTAACTGGAGGAGGTTACAGGGGAAAAAACTCATATTTGGAGTACAGTGAGTTAATGGAGATGGCAAAAGCAGAAGTCCTTTCACAGGCACAGTTTAATGAAGTGTAATGTCCTTCCTTCAGATCCTTTTGGGTTCAGGAGCTATATAAACGTAAAGATCTTACTTCAAACAACAGTTTTTTTTCTAAGCAAAATTCCTCATGGTTTACACTGAGTGTTAACATCATTACCTGACCAGAGTAGATGCAAACCACTCAGTATGCTGTGACTAAACTATTTTTCTCAGGGATTTTCTTAGCCCAGTTTTGCCTGTTTATGCTGACTATGTTCATGTCCCACTGGAGACATGTCATGTTTAAATTCACTTGTGATTGACCTTGCTCCAACATCACTATAGAAAAGGGCCAAGAATTTTTTTATCCTTTTTATAACTTCTGGCTCCCTTTCTGTACTAAAGCAATTAGCCTGAGCTGACCTCTAGCCAAATGTTCCTGTGGTCAAGTTTCAGCTGGCTTGAGGACAGTCAGCTGCTGTAATTTTTCTTTTTCTGGTTTTAGCGCTCTTCATTCTTACAAACTGCTAGATTTGGGTAAGATATAGATTGTTATTCATTAGAATGCTGTATGTTACAGACACTGATTTTTTTTTTTCTGTTAAATAACACACTTTATTATCATAGAGTAGTTTGGGATGGAAGGGGCCTTTAAAGGTCATCTAGTCCAACCCCCCTGCAGTGAGCAGGGACATCTTCAACTATATCAGGTTGCTCAGAGCCCCGTCCAACCTGGCCTTGAATGTTGCCAGGGATGGGGCATCTACCACCTCTCTGGGCAACCTGTTCCAGTGTTTCACCACCCTCAGTGTAAAAAATAGACTTATACGTAGTCTAAATCTACCCGTCTTTAGTTTAAAACCATTACCCCTTGTCCTGTCACTACAGGCCCTGCTAAAAAGTCTGTCGCCATCTTATAAGCCCCCTTTAAGTACTGAAAGGCGTCAATAAGGTCTCCCCACAGCATTCTCTTCTCCAGGCTGAACAACTACAACTCTATCAACCTGTCCTTGTAGGAGAGCTATTCCAGCCCTCTGATCATTTTTGTGGCTGTCCTCTGGACCCGCTCCAGCAGGTCCATGTCTCACTTGTGCTGAGGGCTCCAGAGCTGGATGCAGTACTGCAGGTGAGGTCTCACCAGAGCGGAGTAGAGGGGCAGAATCGCCTCCCTTGACCCGCTGGCCANGGAGTAGAGGGGCAGAATCGCCTCCCTTGACCCGCTGGCCATGCTTCTTTTGATGCAGCCGAGGACACGGCTGGCCTTCTGGGCTGTGAGTGCACACTGCTGTCTCATGTCCAGCTTTTCATCCACCAGTACCCGCAAGCCTTCTCCACAGGACTGCTCTCAGTCCCTTCATCCCCCAGCCTGTATTGATGTCAGGGGGTTGCCCTGGCCCAGGTGCAGGACCTTGCACTTAGCCTTGTTGAACCTTATGGGTTCATATGGGCCCACTTCTTGAGCTTGTCCAGGTCTCTCTGGATGGCATCCTGTGCCTCAGGTGTGTCAACCATACCACTCAGCTTGGTGTCACCTGCAAATTAGTGGCATTTGTCTTTCATATATATACAGGGGTAGGTGTTGGAAGGTAGATATTACTACATTGTAAAAGGTCAGTTTTGTCCTAAAGCTGACAGAGAAGCTGTCTCTTGCTAGGTTAACGCTGCTCTGAACAATACTGTTCTTGCTGCAACAAGCTTGCTAGAGTGTCTTAGAGGAACAGCAGCAGATGGTTACAAGACAGATTTGTGAGAACTTTCTGCAAGGCATTAGTTACCTGATGGTGGGGCAGATGACACTTAAGAGTACTCTTCTCTCAGAAATTTTATTCTGTACCACCAAAAGTGGTATCATGATGGGGCAGCTCCTACTTTGCACCAGATTTTCTCCCACAAGACTGGCGCTGTGGTGGTATAGCTCTCCCTTGGCCTCTGATACCTCTAGAAGTAGTAGTCATACATGCAGCCCAGCAGAGCTGTTGGTATATGTGCTGGACACAGAAAGGTCACGTAGTCCCTGGTGCTTCACACCCCTTGGAGAGCTCCTTTTGCCTGGGAGAGACCTTGAGTATGAGCCCTGTCTGAAGGGCTCTGGGTGTGAGCTCTAAGGAGGCTAGCACAACTTGCCCTTTCTGGAAGGTATTGTGGAATGGGTTGAGCATGACCCATCCATATTTTCAAATGAGAGCAGTTACCGTTTTTTACCTCAGTTCTGTCCTTATTAGGTATGTTCAGAGTACACCTGTTGGATTTTTCTCCCACATGCAACTTGTCTGCATGGATAACTCAATGGAGGATCCCATGTGGATTTAGGCAGTGCAGAGACACTGTTACTTTGCCTTGTAAAGATAGTGGCATTTGTGAGAATCCACAGAAGCAGCATACTTTGTTTCTGTACTGCATTTTACTAGGAAAAAGGCAAGGGATTAAGCAGCAATTTTGATCACCTTTCAGGTTTAGAAACACAAATTAATCCTGTGCCCTGTTTCAGAGAGCTAGATGTTTAGTCAAGGTCTGTGGCTCAGCAGGGACTTTCCCAATAATTATAGAATTGCTCTTAAACAAGTAGTAGCTGCTGCTGGAGGAGTGGCTGTGTCATCCCCTCCAGCCTGGCTGCTCATTCCCATGGTTGTGCTGTCCCAGCTCTGCTTCCAGGGTGCGTCTTTGTGGAGTCCTGATAAACCCAGTCAGCAAGCAAATTTGCTACAATAAATGTTTATGGATTAATTTTGACTGGAGCAATTTCCTGATGGAGTTCACTGTGTGCAGGTATGCAAACAAGTCTGCCAGCTCAAGAGAAAGAGCAGTACTGGAATGGGACTGTTTTCATCTGCAGGAGCAAGACCGTATAGAAGTTCAATGTGATTGTTGACTTCTGGGATTTCCAGGCTCCTGGGTTGGTGCTCTAGCTGTCAAACCACTCTTCTTGGGAGGAAACTGAGATAGATGTCAGTCACAGTGCAGGGACAGAGGGGATAGTCATGCTGTGACAGCTGCACATGGAGGCTGATCCTGGTCCTACCACGGAGTTGTTCAGTGCAGTTATGAAAAACAAAACGGTGTTCACTGATATGTTCTGAATGGCGGACTCTGCTGATGACATTTGTTCTCACAGGAGAACTCCTGTGAGGGTTTGGGCTTTTCTTATGGCTGTTATTAGGCAGAAAGAAGTAGGAAAGCTTGGAGAAGAGTGGTAGGAAGATAGGCAGAGGCTGGTGGACATGGGAGAACAGGGAAGTGTGAATACGGAGGCAACACAGGATGCCTGGGTATTGCAACAGGGAGAGAGCAGGAGGGTTGTTAATAAAGTGACATTGTGCTCAGGCCTGTGAAAGAGAAAACAAAACTTTAGGGAGAAAGTGGAAGGGCTGAAGGGGAGGAGAGCTGTTTGGCAGGGTAGAAATCGTGTAAGAGGAGAGGAATTGGCAAATACAGAGAAGCATTTCTGTAGAAGATTTATTAATAAGAGACAATAAGAATCCTTTAAACAAGGGTACAGATGGAGCAGGGGAACAATTGAGCTAGTTGAAAACGTAGCTGATCTCAGATGAACCTCATGCTGTGCCTCCTCCCCAAGAGTGGGAGGATTGTTGGCCTGTGATTTGCTTTATGAACTTTTTCCCAGCCCTGTGCACTCCAGCAGCTGCAGCCTTCACTGCTCCTGGTCCTGCTCCCCAGGCTGCCGCACTCTCACACTGCCCCAAATCCTCACTAATGTGTCTCCAGCCTCACTGTACCCCTTCCTTCCTGTCCACTTGAGAATGATGGAGTCCCCTTTGGAGAGACTCATGGTCTGCTTGGCCAGGGGGGAAAGCCGTTCCTGGCACCTGGTAGGTCCCCAGAGTTCCCCAGCTCTTTTCTCTGTGCAGCTGCCCCATGCCTGCTCCAGCTGGCCACAGGGTGCCCGTGTGGTGCTTCTCGGCATCCCTGCAGTGGTGTGAGTGTGGTGGAGAGCATCCCTTGGCTTGCCTTTGCAGGTTTGGGTTAGTCTCCTAGCCTAGAGTGGTTGGAATAAATGCCTCCTGTACTGAGCCCGAAACTTGAGAATTACTGAGCAGTTGTATTAATGAGGGTGTGAGAAATACTTTCTGATTTTCAAGTTTTGTACTGAACAGCATGAATGGAAACCTGGAGTTGGTAATTGTTTCGATTTTTTCTGTAGTGTGATTCAATCTTTTATCTTGGGAACAGAAAACTAAGGAGGGATTTATCTTTTAAATTCACCATTACCATAGTTTTACATACTTAGGGTGCTTATGTTTTACAGTTTCTGACTAAATTCAAACTTTGCTAACTCTACTAGGAGACTGACTAGTTTTTGCTATCCAGATTTCACAGCATCGTTTGTTAATTGGCAACACCCACTTAGAGATTGTTACTCATTAGTGGTCTTGGTTGTTTGGATGCTTGTGATTCCATGTCCTGTTAGATGAAGAAAGAAAATGTCTAATTGAAAACACTCCAGTGTAGAATCAAGGTTTGTCATACCAATTTACAGTCAAATGTGAAAGTGGAGCTATTTTTGTCTCTGTCTCTCTGCTGCCTCACTGAGCTGGGGTGTTAGTGTGTCTTGGCAGTTTTGTGCCACAGAACAAGAAACTGCTGCCTGTTTCAGCATTTGTGTTCATTTTGGTGTTGTAGCTTTGTTTTTGAAGGTCTCCACTAATCTCTGTGCTCCACTGGCATGGTTGTAAATGGTCAGGTCACAATCCATGGTATGTTTTCCCTCTGCTACATATGGACACCTCATGAACTTTTGGGAGCATGGTACAGTTTTTGCAGAAGGCTGCACTGCCTGCAAGTCCAGCGTATCCCTGCTTCTGCCCTTCCCTGCTGTTATCAGATGCTGGTGATAATGGCAGGAGCAAAGTAGTGTCCCTCAGACAGGATCGTGTGGTGGGGTTGTAGGCTATATGTATGTAGCCCAGGTGAATTTGGGAGGAGTGTGCTTTTTGGGGAGGTTGTAAAGGCTTGTTGGGTTATGCTTGGGTTGTAAAGGTTTGTATGCTTGGAGGTTGTAAATGCTTGTGTGGATGTGCTCAGGTCCATCAGAAGGTGCCTTCTCAGAAATGACTCAGAAGTTTCCAGCATGAGACAGCCTCAATGGCAGTCCCTGAAGAGCGGCACAGCAGAGCAGGGGCACTGAGGCAGGTGCTCAGGGTTCATGAGGGTGCTGGTAGGGAACAGACCAGAGAATTAGCCCGGATTACTCCCATTCTTGCAGCCCCATAGCTGCTGCTGCCCTCTTCACTCCTGGAGTGCTGCCTGCTGCTGGTGTTTCTCTTCTAACAGCCATTTGGCTTCCTGGCGTGGGAGCTGGCTTATTAAACTGCATCACTCCTCGCAGCTTTACTGCATGCAGTCCTAGACCAGGCAAGGGTTATACAAGGCATGCAGCTTCAGAGGACCGTAAGCTGGAAAGGGAATCATCATACCTTTGTTCCCCGAACGAGATAACTGTTTCCTACTTTCACATTTAACCTAGGCTTGTCACTGGGATCCGTCCCCCAAAGGCAGCTGTGGGTGGAGTGTGGCTATGCCCTGGAAGCAGGCCGAAGATTGACAATACATGATTTTTTTCCCCCTTCTATGTTAAATGAACTATAAACCCATGAGGCAGTTCTCTTGTAAAAGTAGTATTTACTCTCTGTCCTAAGCTGCAAGATGATGTATGACTTTATGAGGCAATAAACTGTAAACTAAATACACTTCTGGTTTAAATCCAATCAGAAATTCAATAAAACTAGATATAGTTGAAATGCCATGTCATATTAGTTAGTAATATTAGTTTATAAAGAAACTTCCTTATTGTCTTTTGTTATTATAGAATTAAAGGTATGGATCTTCGGCATCTGCTGTTAACTTTGGCGCTGGTCTGTGCAAATGACTCACTTTCTGCAAGTGATGGTAAGTTTTACGATACCTTTCTGTGCCTTTGTGTGTGTACATACATATATAGCTTTATATGAAGAGTATTTTTATATTATATGTGTTGGGACTATGCAAATGCGTAGGTGGCAGTAACCTGGGTACATAATAGGAAATATGAAAAATGTATCAGTTAATCTTGCAAAGATAGTGGATGAGGTTGAGATGTGTTGCAGAGTGAAGGTGAATTTCATAGACAGTGTTAGATGTGTGGTGTGTAAACAGGCTGGATCAATGCTGGTGTTAGATATCTGGATCTTCTTTGCTGAGGTACTGAAGTGATGAAAGAATTGTACAGGGTTAATGTTTTTTAATAGAAACTGGTGGGTTTTTTTCCTTAAGTCTTTTTAGTATATTCGTATGTTAAGAGTAGGACTATTTGGAAGTACAGAGGAAGCATTTTAAGACTGTATGCTTTGGGTTGGAGGCCAAGATGAACAAATTTCATAAGAAATACACTTAGAAATTCTTGGGTAGATGTTATAAAAGGGATTTTAAAAGAACATGTACCCTCAACCAGCCAGCTGGCTGTGGGTAGCCAGCAGAAGCCTTTAAAAAGGACGAGAAACTCTGAATACACATCCTGTGATGTTCATGATTCAGCAGCTATGCCCAGGGTTCACATCCACTGAATGTACCTCTGGCTTTCCACAGTTCTTCTCCTTCCCATCCTTACTCACCTCAACTGTTCCATCGTCTGAATTAAACGCAAGGCTGGAAAGTACTTGGTCCAGCTGAGCTTTCCCTGATGCTTTTTCTTGTTGCAACCAACAATTATTTAAAACCACTTCTGTATCACCCGGAGGCTTGTCCTGACTGGTGGGTCCTCTGGGACTGGTCTTTTACTCATTTAGAACAAAAAGTTCCCATTAACTCCAGTGGGAGTTTTACATTGTGTCAGACTGATCTGCTTATGCTGGTTATGATCTGCTCCTGTAAACAAATGCAGCTTAACCTGGTCTGCTCTGTCTTGTTCTGGCCTTTGGAGAGAGCAGTAACAGTTTTCCGTAATTACTAGTTTTATGCCAACGTGTCACCACTTCTCCCAGAGTGGCTGCAGAAGGGTGGCTCCTGAAGCAGGTGCCCCTCCTGACCTCCTAGCCAAAATCAGTATTAACAGAGAAAGTCACGAGAGGGCAAAAGTGGGAAAAAGTGGGGTGGAAACAGCTTCCACAACAAACTGTAAATAAATTGATAACATTTTCAGTGAAAATTTATGACATCTCTCAATTTTTTTTTCTTCAGCTCCATAGTTGTGTGTTACTGAATGCAAATTACATACCTATAGAGGTGCAAGCCATATTTCATTAGCCTTTCTAGTATTAGTTTTAGAATATAGTACTAAACCAAACGGCTATGGCATAGGTGCCTGTAGTCATAACTGTCCTACAGTTTAAAGGTATAATCATCCTCTTTTGCCATGATACAGTTACGTATTTTCTTGAAGTTGCATACTTAAAATTTCTAGGTCGGAGTATTTGCAGAAGTGCTGGAGAGATATAAGGGGTATTTGTTGTTAACGGAGTCATTAAGCTGAAGTAAGATAGAAGTAGAACTCAAATGATCAGGTTTCAGAGAATTCTTCCATAAAGTTCATGTTGTTTATTAAAAAAGGGGGTTGGATAGGGAAAACAAAAGTTTCTGTTTATTTACTTCAATGCGTGTGGCTCAGATGCTCGTCCCCTGTATTATCCCATGCTAGTTAAGGCTTTTTCTTTAACATTTACCAAATTTGGTTTGAGTTCCTAGTGTATCTGGCTGTTGAAGTTGATGAATGAATCAAGTTTTCACTTTTATTCCCCACTTTCATTTCCTACTTGCAGCAGTACTTTAATTCTGCTGCCTACATGTCCCATAGGAAATGAGTGTGCCTATTTAAGAAGTGTGAAAGGAAGTGTGGGGCAGTGAAGTGTTTATTTTCATATAAGAATTGCGCTGAAACAATGTGGCACTTTTATTTAATGTATTTTGAATCCTTCTCTGTCTTCTGATTCAGTTAAAAGAAGAAGAATTTTCTGATAGGAATTTGCAGAATAAAACTATATACTCATTTTTCCCCCTTTATGTACCAGTCTGTTTAGTTAGACCTATGAACTGAAATAAAATTTGCAAATTCCTCCTTGGTTCTGCTGAAATGTGGAAAGTCAGTGTTTCACAGTGAAATATGATACATGTACCAGCTTCTATTCATTGCCTTGTACAGAATGGTCAGTAGAACAAAAACGAGTGCGTCCTGACTTGATCCTTCCCCCCCAGTGTCTGCATTTTACAGTACATTCATTCAATAGACAAAAATAATCCCTGCCCAGATGCAGTCTACTGGACCAATTGATTTCTTTTTCAAGGTTTAAGAGCACATGAGGATTTTTTGGATCCTTGGCAGATGAGGCATGGTCCAGATGTCCTAAGTTCAGTAAAAATCTGTGTTATAAGTAAAACTTAATCACATCACCTTTGTGTCACTGTCTATACCGATGAAAAAGTAACTGCCGTGAGCTTACCTTCAAAGTCAAAAAATGAAGAACATTTTGTGTTCCTGTCCTTAAATCCAAGATGCAATACTAGTTATGTGCTGTTTTGCTGCATTATTGAAGAATCGTGTGTGTGAAGGGAACAGAGCCTTGTTGTCCCGAAAATAAATTTCTAACCACTAAACTGCTTCTAATGCTGTTACGCATTTATTGTGAGTAGAGGAAATGCTCAGATGAGAAAGTCAGGTGAGAAAGTATAACTCGAACATGAATATTTGAGATAACAGCATGAGAGAACATCTCCATTCTTGCATGATTTAGGACAGAATATTAGATGGGATTTGTTTATTAGCTGTTTTGTTCTTTTTCTCCCCCATGTGAATGTGCTTGTACCTGCAAAAGTTCTCATGAGCATCCAGTCACACTCAGATGATGAATCCTGACAATCTTACAGAGCTCTGCCCAGCACAGGCTTGCTGGGACCTTCGTCCAAACTTAATTAGGTGTGCTCTATACCTGTACCATATCTGATGTGTTGCCTAAGAGACTGGTTCTACAGTGTCCCAGTTCCCTAAAAAATCCACTTCAGTAATTGTGTTTCTTCTGGCAGCACATTAAAAAATTACACGCACTTGCTAATCTTGCACCAAAGCACATTACTGAGACAGTGTAATACTGACTTGTGCATGGAAGGCTTTTATGCCCTGAAAGTAAGTAAAGCTTACATTCCGCCTTACAAGAGCCTGTGCTTTGAGCTGTCTCCATGCAGTGGGGCCAGATCCACCCTTGGCACACGGTGAAATCCCATACGTGTTTCCTCCTGGCGGGAGAGAGTGTGTGAGGCCAACAGTTGGCCAGGCAACTGCACAGCATTTGAGACCAGATATTGGACGTTTAGTCACCTATTTGCTGTCTCCAGGCTGGTGCCAAGTTCTGCTGGAGGCTCTCCATTGATTTAGCTTGTTTTCATGCTTTCCTTTTGCAAAGAGCTTGACTTGCCAGCTCCTTAAAAAGAGGCTAGCGTGAAGTGACAGGGCTGCCCACCATGTCTGAGATGGTGATGCTAAATGTGACTGAGCATGTCTACTGCACCAGGTCTTCTAGTGTAATTCAGAGTTGAGCAGGTCTGGGACTTGCAGCATTCTACCAGGGCATGCTGACCCACACACTGTCTGTGTCCTCGAGGTGCCTGCTGTATGATGGTAAGGGTAGAACAGAGACAGTAGTAGAAAGAAAGTGTAAAGGCCACAATAACAGGAAGGTAATTTCTAATAAGTGTGTAATTACCATAGGTAAATGGGTTTTGTGCCCTAGGGATTGGAAAATGTAAGGCCTGTTTTCACAGCTAATGAAGACGTTCTTGTTAAGTCAACAGAACTTAACGCTTCTAACGTGTAGGTTGCTTTGAAGATGGGGAATTGTGTGGTTTTGAAAGTTCAGTTTAATTTAGTTAATTAGGTACATGAACAAGAAAGAGTACTGCTTCATGAGTAGATCACCTACATGTGTGCAACATTAATTGTCATTCAAGAAAAAAGTAAGAGCTTATATTAATGTACACATACACAAATTGTGTTTGAGATGTTTACAATAACGTAACTGCAATGTTTCAAATACATATCCAGCATACACCTAGGTATTTTGGTTTACTATACCTGCTGACATCAGAAGTGGTTGAGGGGAATTGCTCCAGACACAGATCGCAAAATGTTTAGGAGGTAAAATAAATTTTGTCTGCTTGTTCCTTCTGTACAACTGATGAGTGTAGGTCACATAAGGACATAGAGGAATAAACTGGGAATTAGTCCCAGTTAATAAAACAATGCATAAGCTCAACCAGTTCCAAAACTAATTTCTTCCCAGTGAAAAGAAGTGGGTAATGTCTTTTATCATTTTTTTTATACTAGATCAAAGTTCATTCCAGACTATTACAGCTATGCTAATTCATCCTCTGAAACAGGTTTAGAGGCATTCGTGTTTAATGATAGCACAATAAGAATATTTTTGGGTGACCTGTTTTTGTACAATGATAATTTTAAGAGCTACAAGCCTAAATTTATTGTTTATTTTATCTAATCTGATTTTAGAAATTTATTCATTTTTCCATCACAACTTTTTTTTAATTATTGTATGAAGCTGTTATGCTCAAATGCTCTATTTTCCTCACTTTTATGTAGGAAGTAGGATCAATTATTTTCATTTCTGAGACATAATTTTTACTGCCATCAAAATGTCCTTTTGTTATGCTGGTGTCTGCTCACTTATTGTACTTGGATGCTTTGCATGCATTACATATCCAGATTAAAGCATCTAAGTATAGGTGTGCACTGGATATCAAAGCTCCCAATAATAGAACTGAAGATTGAATCCATAACCCATGCATAGGGCTTTAGTGTCATTAAAGACATCCCTGGGCACCCGAGACATCTGCATGGGACTCACAGCTATGACACAGGACCTGCAGGATATCTGCATCATTCTGGAATGGCCCAAAGCTTAAAATCCTCTATAAAAAGCTTAAGGCCAGGCATCTCATATATACCTAAACATCTGTTTTCAGGCAATTAAATCAACTCCATCATCTGTTCTTTGTTACAGGGACTGTATTGACTAGCTCTTGATTGACTGTTGGGATCTTGGACACCTAAGGATGAGATTCATCCAAGTGTGATGGTACATAGTGGTACCTCTAGATACCCAAAAAATCTGTGTGAGACTTGTAGATAGAACATCTGTGCCTTTTTGAAGCAGAGGCTGGAAGGCAGGCAGAATATCCTAGGCAATCTGAGATAGCTACAGTTGTTTAGGCAACTGGATTTTGCCCTACCTTGCATAAAAAGAGCTAAATATAGATGTTTTCATTTTGAACTGAGTCTCGTGCTTATATCTGCCTTGTTTGGATATGCATAATTCTGCATACTTTCTTCTGGGTAGCGTCATAGCGGCTCAGCCACATGCTGCAGGTCTTCTGCTAAAGCCAAGGTGAGTCGTTTTCTCACAGGAAGCTATCCTCCTTGACAGGATAGCCATTGGGTTCTTGCTGTCACCATGAAGTTAAGTAGCAGACGGATGTTGTCTAAAGGCAGGGATTTGACTTTTGTGACACGCAGGAATTCTTAGTCTAAGCAGGAAGGTGCCTTTGAATTGCAGCATATTGTCTGCCAAGAAAGGGGAATTTGTCCATCCATTCATTGAGTCAGGAGGTACCAGGGACTTTGCTGCTTGGCTTGAAATACTCGGTAAAAAAGTTCAATAGCTCCGTGGGGTCTTGGCTGAAAACATGTTTTGTGATTTAGGCAAACTCAAATTATAGATTGTAGTCAGTGTAGTGACAAGCCATTTCTCACATGTGATGGGTATTCTTTTATTTTTAATTACTTTTTTTGATGATCGGGAAGACTAGACATATTTATGTATATAACAATCCTAATCTTGATACGCAGTGACAAAAGGTAATGAGAAGGGGCAGAACCTTCCTCAGCTTAGGCTGCAAACTCTCTTGCCTCCTCTTGATAGATAGTAGTACCACAATATAGTTGGAAGTCATTTGTTCATTATGGTCATTTTCTCTTCCTAATTCTTCTAATTGGTGTGTCTTTGCTATGGCCTTTCTCTGTATTACCTACTTTCTCAATTATACACTGCTATCTAAGTACAGAACACAAGCCAAAGCAGAGCTGGCAGTAAAACCTGAAAAGCTCAAAACTGTGATCAGCTTAGCGCGTCCTGGTTTGCATTGGCAGGGCAGAACTGTCGAGAATGCGGATTTAAAACTTTTACCTGCACACAAAGCCTTTAAAATAGTTGCCTTATTTCCAGAAGCTTAAGTGTTTCTGAGCAATAAATATGTTCCCTTAAGTAGAAGAAATTGCTATAGAGCATTCCAGGAGCCAGGATCAGAAAGCTTGGCACAGGGAAGCGTTAAGTTATACCACTCCGATCTGGCTAAGCCATTTTGGCCGGAGGGAAGATTAATTTTGGCAGAGTGCAAAGCAGTATTTCCATCATCACTTTCCATTGCGATTAGGCATGGCTTTGTGGCTAGCAGAAAAATCCAAGGGAAGGCCATGAGTCTGTACGCTTCTGAGTTACTTTTACCACTCTTGCTTCCTAGCCAGTAGTATATATTTTGGATAAGCCATTTGTCTGGGCCAGTGTGACAGTATTTATGCTCTCAGATGGAGAAGGAAGGATTTCACCTTGTCTTTCTTCTGTTGGGAGCATACACAGTATTTTAACAGGAAGGGATCTGGGTTTTCTGAGAGTGGAAGACACGTGCTGGAAATGATTGTAGACAGGCCTGTATCTTGTAAGAAAACACAGAAAATACAAGCAAAGTGCTGAAATTTTCAGGTATAGCAACCTTAAATTATGCCCGTAAAAATCGTGTTTAGGGTTGTAACTGAGTATATCCAGTGGTTCAAATGCTAACCTGGTGTTGTGATTTAACCCAGCAGGCAGCTAAATATCACACAGCTGTTCGCTCACTCTCCCCCATCCCACTAGGGGAAAAAAATGGGGAATGGGGAAAAAAAGGTAAAACTCGTGGGT
>VZTL01008677.1:0-15176 GCA_013400535.1 Scopus umbretta
TAGACTGAGCTCTTGCCTAGAAACGTTGGACCAGATCATAGAATCATAGAAATCCAGGTTGCAAAGGACCTCAAAGATCATCTGGTCCAGCCTTTCTAGGTGATCCTTTGGATCCCTTCCAACTTGATATTCTATGATTCTATGATCTGTGATACCTTCAAATGATAAACCTTACAGAATTAGTTTTATGAAAGTTAGGAACAGGGAGAAAATCTTAGTAATACTGACAGGTGCCAGCAGAGGGCATTTGGAAACTTGGCTTTTCTGCTCATTTATCTTCCTACAGATGAAAGCCTCTGTGCAAGTTCTGTGGCATTTCTGGCATTTGATCAAGTGATTCCTATCCATCAGCTTTGATTCAGGCTCTGGCAGCATGTTCTTGAAGAGACTTTCACCAGACTGGTTTGGCCCTTTCAGTTCTACAAATGGAGGTCCGAAGAGATGGAAACAGATCTAGCTTAGGTCTTAAACCCATATACACATCAGGAAATTTCACTGCATTTTGCATGAAGCCTTTAGTAAAGCATGTAGCAGAAGTGACAGTAGGACTTAGATCTCTGAACCCTACATGCTCTGCTTTGTTCCACAGTCAGAAATTAGCCTTTGTTAGTTTTCCTTGAAAGCCAGAGTATACTGCTAAAATGTGGGGTGTGCTATGAAACCCACTGAAGTGCATTTCTCACCTTTGCAATATGATCTATGGCTCCAGCACTGTGAGTCTATTAAGACTTCCAGCTTTTTTAGGTCTTTGGAAAAATGGTAATGAAAATTAGGGAAAGATGTTTTTTAAGCTGTGTAAAGATACATTAAGTGGACCTGTTTGTGGTTCCTTTGTTTGCTATCATGCATGCTAAAATATCACAGGTGTGAATTTTAATATAAGGGGTGGCTTTATTGCATATGCTAAGCAATGACGTTTGGGGATTAGGTCCTCTAAATCTGATTTGTGGTAAGGTATCATTTATGCTGCCAAATATGATTTATTAAGTATGTCTTGATAAAGTGGATGGAACAAGATCTTTCTGGGAACCAAAAAGATATTGATTTACAATATAAGTGTCAGTAGCAAAGACAGAGTAAAAAAAGAGGAACTGAAGGGTACATTTATTGATATATATTTCATATATACTTTACTTGCTATAACATCTGCTAACAAAATCCACCTGACACTTCCTTATATTTTGTTGTGTCCCTGTGGCAGAGCTTTTCTTTGGCCTTTTGAAAGTGCTAGCTCATTAGTGAATGTCAGTTTGTACTGCAGTACCTACTTACAAGGCATTGTGCTTCCACATGCACATGTTATAAAAGAAGTAATTGACTTAATCTGAAATAACTTGCAGAACCCCTAAACTTGATTATTAACATTTGGGTCGTTGGTTTCAGAGGTGCAGAAGGTTGCTTGCACCTTTCAGCCTAGGTATCTATCAAGTGAACTCTTCCTTTGTGGAGACTTGTCATTGTGGCGGAAAACCAACTTGTTCCCTTCTTGCAAACATGTTTGAGTAAGTTGAGAGAGGGGCTGTTGGGAGAAGGAAGGGAGAGCAGGGCTTGGGGTGGGCTCTCTGCTGTGAAAGGAGCACAGAAGAGGGGAGCAGTTTACTCAGACCTTGGACAAGTGTGTCCAATGCTGTAGTTTTGCATCAGCATGATGGGAATGCAGTGGTTACCACTATGGAAAAGCTGTATGTTTAGGAAATGCAAAGCTGTTCAGTAGTGCATGCCCGAATCCAACGAAATTCTTGGCTCTGACTGTGTGGCTAGCAGCTTCTTTTGGTATGTAAGATGTGATTTCTTTAAGCAAAGCTAAAATACTCCCTATGTGATGACAGTTTGTCTCACTCCTTTTCACTATCACCACCTGTCCATACTGTATTTCCCCATTTCTGTGTTGTCTTCCCTCGCTTATACTGAGTGCTATCTGTTAGTGAACTACTTTAGGACAATGCCAAGATTACTAGAAATGTGACAGACCTCCATTTCCATTTGCAGACCTGCCTCGGAGGAATCAAGTCAATACATAGGTTGTAATACTTGTTCTCATTGAAGTGAGTTTTCATCCAGCCAGTGTAATGATTGAGCACAGGATAAGTAACATTGGAATAACTACCCATATGTAATTGCTCTTCTAGTAACAAACACTTTAGTGGAGACTAGTAGTAGTTATAATGGTAATTAAGAGTAAAGTTGATTTCTTGTTCAGAAAAGCTCTTTCCTAATACCCACTGATACCATTAAAAAAGCATCTTAGCATACATTTGTGTATTGATGAGTTTGTGTTCATGTTCCTTGTGCTCATAGTCAGATTGCAGGTTTGTGTTGGGCACCTTCTCCTTATCATTATGCTGTTATTACTACTATCGTAGAGCACGTCTATTGTCAGTAGTGTTGCACTGATGCCTAGAAACCTCAACAGCTGGTGAGAGATGGTGTGAAAAAAGGGCTGGAGAGCAAAATTGGAGCACAAGGATTGAATTACCTACCCGGCACTGGAGGCCTATGTCAGAGGTGGAATGAAAACTTCGTTTCTGGCTTCTGTCTGAGAGACTACTTAATTTTTAGGGACAAAGTCTTGGTCCTTTTTATTGTTTCATCTGCAAACTAGACTGACTCCCATCTTTCCCTTCCTTCTTCTAGCAAAAGGCCAGATCTAATCTTCTTGTTCAGCTCATCAGGAGGCACATCAAGTTTTTCAAACTCTACAGGCTCAGCGTAGAAGGACAGATGTCAGTAAAGTAGCTGCAGATGTCTAATAATTAGCTATTTCACATCTACAGGGAGATGGCTTTAAATTATTCTCTAAATGAAAAAGTTTCTCAAAAGTTTGCCTCCGTGTTCTTCAGACTCATAGGTAGACATCCCACTGAGTTCAGTGGCTGCTGGCTTGTCCCACACAAGGAGAAGGAAAAGAACATTTGAATTTTGTAAAAAACACTAACTGAGCTGATAAATTCCAGTAGCTTTCTCATTGCCATGGCCGTGTGGGTCCCTACTCTAGGGAGCTATTCTGCCTCCTTGTCTCCTCTCATCTGCTTTAAGGAAATTTCCATGCAGTATTGCACTGTGCCTCTGTCCTGGGCAGTATTCATTCAGAGCACGCATCTTCCAAAACCACTTTGAAAAACATTAAACAGAGCTAGGATGAACAGGCTGATACAGAGTAAACTCTGGCATTCAGCAGCAATGGGAGGTTATAACAAAACATGTATTCAGCAGCAGTGTCCTGCTACCCCTTTGCCTGGAAGGAAAAATAAATCTAAAAGCCAGATTCTCAAATGAAGCTGGCTTGGATGTGTGGATTGGCAGGTAGCAAATACCAGTGTGAAGTGACTTCTGGCCCTTACTGGCTGCTTGCCTTGAGAGAGAAAGGAGACAGCCGTGTTCCCAGATGGAGGAGCAAGAGGGAGTCTAACATCACGACAGGTGAGGTTCCTCCGTAGATGCTGAGGCCTGGCTGGCAGCAGATTCTCCAGTGAAGCTGGTGACAGCTTGAGGGAAAGGCACCTCACCTGTGCCATAGCAGCATAAACTATGCCTGTCGAGCCTTGGCAGGCATAGCTCAACTGAACCAGGAAAAGAGAGCCCCTGCTCAAAGAAAGGGGGAATTGTAAGTAAATCCCAGGGTGCAGTTCAGAAATGCTACTGCAGATATTTTCCACAGCAGCAACAGGAATGAAAAAAGGCAGCATATACATGGGGGAGAAATACTTCAGTAGTGGTGCTTGCCTGAGCGGAAGCCTCTGCAATTTTAAGATGGTTGGCTGGGTTCTCAATTGGTGTAAACCCATCCAGTGCTTTTGATTTCCATGTAGTTAAGTTGTTTGCAGCAGCTTAGAATCTTGCTTATATATCTGAATCATGACTGAGGAGTGTGAGCCTCTGAGGGATTCGTATCAAAACCCAATGGTTAATTAGCATACGGTGTTAAAAGCAGATCTAGTTTAAGTGAACAGTGCTTCCATGCACCTATCTAGATAAAGATTTGATCCTTGATTCTAAAGAAGAAAGATGAGCTGTCAGGTCACAGCACAACCCTGACAAAGTCCAACCCAAGAATAAAAAGTTTTAAAATAAACATAAAAAATATCAAATTCTCCATTTCTCAGGAGTATCAGTGAAGTTCTTAAGATTCTGATTTTCTGTGAAAGTGTATACACTGACACATGCTTATTAATGTATATATTCATCCTAAGTGTACGTATCAGAACCAACCTGAAACCTGCTAAAGGCCCAGGGAGTAATCCAGTCAGGGAAAAGAAACTGCCAACTAACGTAGGTAATCATATCAGTGAAGAATAGCAAATTGCAAAGCAAATACTTGAAACAACATTTTTTCTAATTGAAATATGTTTGCAACAGACTTGTAAAGAGGCAGAAGATTTTCACATGTATAGAAGGGAAACAGGCACCCAGCTTCCACTGAAACCCATCTTCTCATTTAATACATTCCCTGGTCCTTTTTCATAAAAAACGATACACTGATAAAACCCAGTCATCTCATAGATGATCCGTAAATGGTAATGTAAGACTTTTAGTCACCACCACATATACAGTAAGTGGCTGCATTGAAAGTCTGCCTTGTAAATACAAGGCTGTAGTTTATTTGTTGTGTAATAAATTGTTTCTTCTCTTGCAATGCCAAAAGCTGTTGCCATGAACACTACAAAGTGCTGATTTACTTGCTGTCAAGTCACTCTGGTTATTTACTGTCCTGAAATCCTCGCCTCTTCATCCCTTCCCTTTGCGTACAAAGGGAGAAAACTGAGAAAGTGGGAGCATTGTTTTCTTACGTAAAAGAGGTGAGGGCTGTGTGATTGAAACACTGATTTCCACAAGCAGCCATCAGAAATCTGCACAAATGGTGCACGGCAACAAAAGCCCTTTGCCAAAACTCCCCTTCAGTGATGAGACAGAGGAGCAGCAACCTTCAGGGTTGCTTGGAGTGGATGCTCAGGGGATTTTGGAGGCAGTGCATTTTTTGGTCTAGCCAGTGTCAAGGGTGCTGGGCCTGCTGTCACGCCGTACAGTGACTGGCTGTATTTGCTGGCCTGCCTGTGACCTCTGCCCGATGTGGTGTGATGGAGAGCACCTCTTCCAGCCCCAGTGAGAGCAGGTGGTGGTCCTGGCTTCCCTTGCTGCTTCATGGGGTCCAACTGTAGTCTGGAGAAGACCCAAGGCCTCCTCTGTTCCAGCCCTCTTGGAAAGGGAGATGTCCTGATGATGGATGTGAGGTACAGGTGCAGTTAAATGGGTCCTTTTCCCCCCAGGATCTTTTCTTTCCTTTGCAGTCACAGTTGTGAAGCCTGCAGGGCTGTCTCGTTGGTGCTGTGCTTTCATGACATCTCAGACTGTTATGACAGTAGCACTGCCTGTTCCAGAGTTTCCCCCTTGAAAGATCCTTATTTAAAATCCTAGCCATCAAGCCTTCTAGTAAGCTAATTGTCAGAGCTTGTCATGCCATGTAATTAATTTTTGGACAGCATTCAGATGCCTCTTCAAGAGTGCGTGAGGGTATGTGCGGAACTGCATCTCTTCTGCCCTGTTCCCGCAAGAATTGACTCACGCTTCTTGCTGGTTCAAACAGAGCTGCAGACATCAATCGCATTAGGTTTGGTGGAGGATTTAAGATTAGGAGCTTTTGTAACCTGATCCCACAGAAAAATCCGAGCTAACCTTGCTGCTGGTGCACGGATTTGTTCACAACTGGCTGGGGATGACCAAGGGGCTCCTTTTAGTCTCATCAACCTGCTGTTAGGAGCTTGCTTAGTACAGCCTAATAACTCTGTCCTGGAAGCACTGAGATGAGACAAGCAGCCCTCAAGTTAAGGTCTCTGTCTTGGATAGGAAGGATAAAGCTTTCAGCTTCATGGATTTGAGAGCTATGCTGCTCACTACTTCTGATGCACAAACACAGTTTTTCGGGTAAACAAACTCCTCCTTGTGCCTAAGTGTTTATGCACTGCAAAGACTACCCTGTCCCTGCCTCTGGCTGAGTGAGGTGGAAATAAGCCCCAGAGCTTTATTGATCTTGCAAACAATAAAAAGTGCCTGTGTGTATACACACACGTATATATATTTTTTTTTCTGGGAAAAGTGCCAACATGCTGCTTCTAATTTTGAGGCATTGCCATCCTGGGTGCAGTCTATTGAATTTTGGGGTTGCTTTGTTTTTAAAGCTGTGTTATAGAAATTAATGTCAACATGGAAAGTGTTTTTTTGTTTAGAGCGTAATAACAAGAAATCATCTTTGAGGTCCCCTAAATGCTCAAACACTATTGCAGCAGAATGTTTTGCTTTTAAACTCTGTGTGCAGCACCTGTGCTGTTCTGATTCATCCCAAGATTTTTCAATAGCATCCTAGTGGAGGCAGAATAAAGCATGGCTCTCACTGGAACCTCTCTTCTGTCAGAGCTCAGCATGGTCAAAATATAAACTTAAATCACGGCAAAGTTGTTGAAGCCAATTCCTTTGAGCTGCTCTCAAACTGGGACAAAATAGTCCTATACAACAAAATCTTCATCTGCTTTTACAGTACTTCAAGAAGTGTAGACAAGCAGGGATCCAGGACTGAAATGTTTCTGTTAGAGGAATGCAGACTCTGTCAACAGAGTCCTTGTGTGGATGAACAAAACAAGGTCTAAACATGCCAGAATTAAACTAGTAAAGCCTTGTAGTGGCTTCTGAACCCAGCCATTTCTGTTGGTCATGCACATCTCTTACTAAATACTGGCACCTGTGCCCATAGCTGAGTGCCTTTCTCTGCAGCCCCTTTCAGGACTCAGGAGGCCCACGTGAGAAGACTGCTGAATTATATCACTTCTGGTGACAAGAGCTGCTTGTCTTGAAATTTTGTCATCTTCATCTAAAGGAAGCAACCTCCTTTCTCTTGATTGCTCTCCAGCAACCTCTGATTGTCCACATTTCACACTTCCTGGTGACTGTTGGAGTTTCCTTTTTTGCTTTTGATTTGTTTTCAGAGAGCACCTAGAAGTGCGGTTCATCTTCCTAGATGTTGAGTAAAAAGGGAGATGGAAGCAGGCTGTGCCCTGAAAAGTGTAAAATGTGGATATGAAAGGCAGAGGAAAAAAAAAAGCTTTTCTCTGTGCTAAGAACTAGGGCCACAGAGAGATTTATAGCTATGTTGTATAATTACAGGTAGAGTCTGGCAGAGGGCTGGCTGAATATCTGCAGTAGCTCCCACAGATACAAGGCTCCTGGTCTACCAGCAACGGCCTGTTCTTGTTCCAAATAGGCAAGGTGCTTCCCCTGTACCTCACTGCTTAGTGGCTCTCAGTGGCTCCAGTCCCATGTAGATCACTTCCCAGCCAGCTTTCGCTGCCATTTGTTCTTCTCCACCACTTCTCAGGAGCTTGGGACTTTATGGCCTCGCACACTATTTTAGCTGACTGTTTAGTCAGTTTGACCTTAAGATTTTGCAAACTTGGATGCAAAATAGCATATGGGCTCTGTGCATTGATCTGATAGGTGGGGGCTGTAGATCTTGACGTAATGGGTAAATACCACTTGCTGTTCAGCAGGAGCAGAGGAAAACCTGCAAGTTGGTATTTCCTTGCTGGGGAAAGCAGCTGTAAGGAGACATAGCTAGGTTGAGCTCAAACAAGTTATCTTATTATTGAGAACCACTGGGACTCCAGGAAGAAAAGAGGATGCTTTTGAAGTCAAGTCTGTCTGTTTATGAGTTTAAATAAGCAGCAGAGACCAGACTGTCCCAAGGGCCAGGGAAGGGGGAACCTCTTGTGTAATTCCTCTGATCTGCAGGTTTTGTTATGTGGATTTTATGATTTGTAGTTTAGGATTAAAAAGACGAAAGACCTTTTAAGTATGGATTTCATTCTGCTGATTGTGTCATCGTCCACAGATGTGGAGCCAGCCACTGTGCAGCAGACCCTTCATCAACTAATTAACTTGAGTTGTCAAGCTGCAATCAGTGAGCAGCTCTCATGCTAAAATAATAATGATAAATTCCTCTCATCTGAAGCTGTCAGCTTCCAGCTGCATGAGGCACGAGTTTGCAGGATCTGCAACTTACTCCGTGAAGGAAAATCAGATTTGCACCTCTGTCTTGCCAAAGCCAGCTTTGGCTTGGTTCCCTTTCTAGCAGAGTTTGCTGTTGGAGGAGCAGTTAAGGCCAGGCCAGGATTATGCCAGGACTCGTAGCGGGGCTAATAGCTGCCATCGGACTGCCAGATGCAGTGTGCTGCAGCAGCGTAAGTCCTGCTCGTTTCACAAGGAGTGTAGGAGTGGGGAATGTGTACCGTCACCGTGCCAAGCCAGGGGAGTTTCTCACTGCTGGAGCTCTTGTTTCTCTAGTTTTCAGTTGCTTATTGATAAGCTGATGTTTATTGGTTTATTTTGGGTTGCATTTTTTAAAATTTGTTGAAAGGGCTATGTTTCCGTTGAAATTCTTCCCACGGTTATTTTGTGAGGCAAGAAAGGTGCTGTATATTTCACTACAGGACAGGGTCTAAGACCTGGCTGAAGGAACAAGTGTCCAGAATGCCTTTGGGACCACTTGTCTGACCCACAGAGCTGGCAGGCCAGCAGGGAGCCCTTGCAGGCTCAGGTGAGGTTGTCAGCCCTTCTCCCCTCCCAGTTCCTGGAGCTTTAATGCCCTCTTACCTCTGTCCTGTGATACCTATCATATCTACCCTGTCTTAAACAGATCAATAAAGAAATCCCATTCCACAGTGGTGAAGGAAGTCCTGGATTCAACCCTCCTGCCTCTGTCTCGCATAAAAAAAATTTAATGCCATCTCATCTGAGTATGACCAATTTATAGCAGTCCTGCTCACAACAATATCTGGGCATCAGTGGGGACAGAAGCTTGCTCCAGGATTTGCCTGGACTAAAAGCAGCCAGACTTTTGAAGTGTTCAGATTGGAAGAGCACCTTGCAATGATTTTGGTGTGTTTTGGATCAGGCTTCAAATGCAGTAGGCTGTTTGAGCCAGGCAGTGAGTATAATTATTTTCTGGGTATTTGCACTTTCTGCTCTTGCAAATACATTCAGCATCTTGATTCTTGGCATGTGGAAAGCAGCAGAGCTACGGTTTGGGCTTTGTAGTGTTTGACCCTTACAGGAATTGGTAAAGTTATGTTATTGTTTGTTTAGCTTTTCCATTTCCAAGCAAAATGGAAGCAAACAAAAATGATTGTTTGCTTTATCCAGACAGACTTTGACCAAGGAATTTGTGTAGTCTTCTAAGAAATAATGACTAGCTTTTGCTGTAATGAATCTCTTTGCACAGTGTAAACATAACAAATAGAAATTAAAAGTACAGTTTACCCTACAGCATAGGTTTGGGTGACACTTTTAAAAGCCTATAAAGCATCTTAATTAAAGTTTTATAGGCTCATAATTATGCATTATTTGAGAAAGATATCATTAGCAATACCAGAGCTATGCAGAAACTTAATATGGTCTTCAGATACCTGGAAATATGTGTAAAATAAAATGTTTCTGAGGAAGTCCTCTTTCCCCATCAAATAAGAAATCCTGTCTAAAGGCAGAAATGCAGAATACAGAAATCAGGAGGGCTGGTTCTTCTTTCTGCATTCCCTGCCATTTCTGGAAACCATCATGGAATAGATATCCGTGTTGGTGTTTTTTTGTTTGTTTGGTTTTTTTTGGTTGGTTGGTTTTTTGTTTTGTTTTGTTTTTTTGTTTTTTTTTGTGGAAATGCTCCTAATCACTTTTCACTTGGCTTCTTGGTGATCTGATGCGGAAATCATTTTTTAGTATATAAATCTGCCTTCATAACCCCCCCCATAAATATAACGCAGTAAACAAACCGCTTGGAGGTTGGACCGCAGAAGAGGTTGACCTTGCATTTTTAGCAGTTTAATGTATGCTAGGGCTTAGATTTAGCAGGATTAAATTTTGCAAAGGTCCTGTGCCAAGTGTTTCTTCCAGAGTAGGAATATCTAAAAGCCTAGTGCAAACCAATAGGAAACACTGAGCACAAACACTCATGTGAAATTTAGGCACAAATTTGGTTTTGATTAAATCCATAATCTTAGCCAGTGTGCAAAACAGGTGATGACGTTAAAGACTGAACAGATAACTTTTTCAATGAGAGCATCTAAATTCAGGCACTGATTATCTTTCATTCTTTATCATTACAGCTCTAAGTTATGTCCTTATTTCTGTCCAAAGCCCCATGATTAAAATTAAATAGCATTAAGCGCCTTAATAAATAGGGATGAGTTTCTCAGGCTTGTTTGTTTTTTTTTTTTTGTTAGACAACTTGAATTTGCTGAATTAGGGCCTCTGTATTATCTTTGGTAACTGAGTTTAGGCATGTTTTGTAAAAAAGGTGTCACAGCTGTGCTGCCTTAAAATACAGGTGCCTCTTCTTTCTGTGTAGATGTACCCTTCCTTAGGGAAATGAGCTTATTTACAGATTTTGACAGAGAAAAATAAAAGGAGCCAGATTGTGGTGATGTGAACAGGTAAATGCAGATACATGTTTTCCAGTGCAGGTGATACTTTTTCTTCCAAAAGAACATTTTTATTTCGAGCATTATCACTATTTTACTCACTAATACGTCTTTTAGGAGTGTAAATCCTAGGCTGTTTGAAATTGTTTACCTGTATGTGTCATCTGTTCAAAAAATATATTTGAAAGTATGTCTGCTGCTAGCACTCCTGAAGTTATTTTTGACTGTTCACTGTTATGAAAGCTGAGAATGGCAAAGCAGAAAGTCAAAGCTTGTGTTCCCACCCAGATTTTTTTTTTTTTTTTAAATAGCAGAAGCTCCTCTTTTTTTGCTTGAATGGTTACAGAGACATCAGGGATAAAAGATCCACTGTTGTTTACTTTTACTATGTAGGATGACATAAGCCCTGTGATTCCTTACAACATCAAGAAAAGGAATAATAGCTGGTAACATAATATATTAAAATATATATGGTCAGTTGCATTTTCTTTGTACAGGTCCATTCCATTTTCATATCAATATTTAATAATCACTTAGTGTTTTGCGTGTTATTCCCTTTCAAATAATCTTTTAATTTGCTGCAGGCTCTTTAATACTTCAGTTTTAATTTTAAGCTCTCTCCAGCACAGCTTGCCTTGTAAGAAATGCATTGAGTTGGTGTGACAGAACTTCCCTGTTGTAAAAAATAATGTCCGTTTGCTTATTCTAAGAGGTTGTTATCTTTAAAGATGAAAAGGACATCTATTACTCCCTTAAGGGTTTTATTTTCAGACCTTTTTTTTGGAAAAAGAAGTATATTTATCTTTAAGCTAGGATTTTGGAAGGAGCTTAAGGGAGCTAGGAGCAAATTGAGATCTTTTGGCTATGAAGAGAAAGATGCAGACCCAGCAACGCAGCAGCAGAGATCACTTCTCTGGCCTGCCCTGGGGTCTTGGTGTGCTTGCTCACATTTGTTGACTGAGTTGTTGGTAGGAGAGCTTCTCACCCCGTTTGAAACCGCCTGAACGAACTGCTTGTTTTGGCTGAAGGCACGTCCCAGCCAGCGCTGCAGGTAGATCTGCGAAGCAGTAGCCTCAAAGATGGGTGCTCAGGGAGTCATTGCTTCCACTACAGCAGCTGTATACAGAGTCCGGCTTGATCTGCAGCCTTTTAAACACTGCATTTCTCATGCTTATGTACAATCCCACTCACGAAAACATTTAAGTGTGTGCTTACTATTTAAGTACATGACTATCTCAATGCAGTGAAAACGGTGGTTGAGTACTTTGCTGAAATGGACTCTCCGTGACCTGATTCTCAACAGTGCTGAGCACTCGGATCCCTCTGAGGTCAGTGAATGCTGTGGAGCCTTCATTGCTTTGGAAATGGAGCTGAAATATAGTTATATGAACTTTGCTTCATGCTCATATACTTGCAAAACCCTAGCCCTGATTTTAAGGATGCAAGACAAGAAGAGAATCCATTTTGAATCTTCAAGGAAAAAAATCCATGAAGATGAAAAAAGGCAGACGCTAGTTAGGGAACATTAATGAATCTTTGAATTTTTCTAAGTCTTTGTTTTGTTTTGTTTGCTTCTGCTTTAAAATACCTGCTTTCACAAACTATCAGAACTGTGTAGTTTAAAGATTTTTCATGTCTGATTGATTGCTTTATACTTGACAGAAAGATCCTGAGTACCATGTATGTGTTTGAAGTGGGACTTCTTTGAACGTCAGCTGATCTCTCAGGTTAGAGAAAGTAACCTGATTTTGAGAAAACTAGCACATAAATCGCATTTGTGCTGCTAAGACCTGCTGACACCGCAAAGATAGGTCTTGACAAAGATTTTCTTTGGGCCACAACTCATCTTGTACAGGGTGTCAGATGGATTCTTTATTTCTGTTCTTTTTCTTTATTACTGAGAGTATTGGCAGAGGAACAGGGCTTCTGCTTCTCCAGGAGTTTGGTGACTGGCACTGCTTGTCTTTCATCTGCAGCAATAATCCTCTCTGTCCAGGGCTTAAATACACAGAATTTTCTGGGGAAACAGGGAATCTCCTTACTTAAATTTTTTATCATTGGACAAAAGAAATCATTAGCAAAGAATAGGATTACAAAAGCCCAGAAAGCACAAATGACTTTCATACACAAAGGAGCTCTGTGGTGCACAGGGTTTTGGGACCCCATCCCAAGTAATTTTTTAAAGATTTTTTTTTTGTTTTTTTGTTTAGTCTGACTTGGCACCAGCTCTTCTGCATGCACCTACACTCTTACCACTGTTTGAACATGTAAATGCTGAAATACAGGTGAAGGAAATGCCTTCAGTGCAAGTAGTGTACATACCAATAGCAGTGTGTCTGAATGCACAGGCAGAGGTGATGAAAACTGTTATGCAGATGAGAGCACGTAAAAGCAGTGAGGCTTCTGCAAAAGTAACTTATGCACAGGCTTAAATAAAGAGCATTGCAAATCATACCCAAAATATTTTCTCTGTGTCTATGATTATGTTATTTCCATAGCAACTAATTATGCCATAAACCAAAGATCATGACTTCAGGTGGCATGTGAGCAGAAGGAGATGAGCTATTAAGTATTGAAGATCCTTTTTTTCCCCATGCAAATGTCCTTGTTTATAAAGAAAAAAAAAAGAAAGAAAATGAAAAAAAAAACCACCAAAAACCTGAAGTCTGCTATATAAGTGAAATTGCTTCTGACTAGAATATTTTTCAAAGTTTTGTTGGAGGCATCAGTAAATCTTTAAAGGAGTTGCAGATACAACTGTGAATATCAAAAGATCTTTCTTTGTATTAGCTGAGGAAATCTCTAGAACATCTGACTTTCTCCTCCTGCCCATGCAATCCAGGGCTCAACCACCCTGCAGAAAATATAGCCTTTTACAGATAGTAAAATTGCTAATGGACCAGCAAGGATCCTGGAAATAAACACAAAGGTGTGGGATCTTTTTATGTATGTGATAAGTTTGAGGTTCCAGTGAAACATGCTCTCTTCTGCTTGACTCGGTAAAAAATATTCGTATTTCTTTCTACAATAAAAGGTGCATGAGAGATCCTCAGCTTACAGCCCCACGGTAATACTCCTTGAGCTGGAGGACCTGCTGCTGAGTGTAGGACTGATGGTTGTTTGATTTACCTGTTTCTTAGGGGGCTGCTTTGACATGTCTTGCTTTTGGTTCTGGAACTGGCTTTATGGCTCCAAGTCCGACCCGCTCGTGCTTCTCTCAAAGTCTTTGGCAACATGTGGCAGCACAGGCTCTTTGCACCATGAGAATTTTTAGGAAGGAGAGCAGGATTTAGGGAGGAAACCCTTTGGTTGCTGCTTCTTTGTTCTCTGTGGGCTGTCAAAAAGGGGGTTGACATGCAGGGTCACTGTCACCAGATTTGTCCATTGCTTAGCCTGTGGATGGAGATACAGAGAAGTAATTGTACAGCGCTGGCTCAATGCCTAGGTTCCCCCAGTCATGTTCATAGAATGGTTTAGGTTAGGGACCTTTAAAGGTCATCTAGTCCAACCCCCCTGCAATGAGCAGGGACATCTTCAACTAGATCAGGTTGCTCAGAGCCCCGTCTAGCCTGACCTTGAATGTTTCCAGGGAGGGGGCATCTACCACCTCTCTGGGCAACCTGTTCCAGTGTTTCACCACCCTCATTATAAAACATTTCTTCCTTGTACCTAGGCTGAATCTACCCTCTTTTAGTTTAAAACCATTACCCTTGTCCTGTCACTACAGGCCCTACTAAAAAGTCTGTCCCCATCTCTCTTATAAGCCCAAGTATAAGTCCAAGTATTGAAAGGCCGCAATATGGTCTCCCTGGAGCCTTCTCCAGGCTGAACAACCCAAACTCTTTCAGCCTGTCCTCATAGGAGAGGTGTTCCATCCCTCTGATCATCTTCGTGGCCTTCCTCTGGACCCGTTCCAACTGGTCCCTGTCTTTCTTGTACTGAGGACTCCAGAGCTGGATGCAGTACTCCAGGTGGGGTCTCAGCAGAGTGGAGCAGAGGGGCAGAATCACCTCCCTCGACCTGCTGGTCATGCTTCTTTTGATGCAGCCCAGCATACAGTTGGCTTTCTGGGCTGCGAGTGCACATTGCTGGCTCATCCGCCAGTACCCCCAAGTCCTTCTCTGCAGGGCTTCTCTCAATCCCTTCAATCCCCCAGCCTGTATTAATACCAGGGGCTGCCCCAACCCAGGTGCAGGACCTTGCACTTGGTCTTGTGGAGCCTCATGAGGTTTGTATGGGCCCAGTTCTTGAGCTTGTCCAGGTCCCCCTGAATGGCATCCCATTGCTCAGGCGTGTCAACCACACCACTCAGCTTGGTGTCATCTGCAAATTTGCAGGGGGTGCGCTTGATCCCGCTGTCCATGTCACTGATGAAGATATTAAACAGAACTGGCCAGGGCTGAGCAGAGACTGCAGACCTATGGCAGCATGAGGCTGTCAGGTTAAAAATCATATTCTCACTCCCTTTTGCCTTGCGCTTTTAATAATTTATATTCATGCAAAATGAATATACAAAAGCAAACAAATCAAAGACTCCATCACAAGGGGTTTTTTTCTCCTAGCTGAAACAGCTGGCCTGGCCCTGAACTTGACTCCAGTCAGAAGCGGTAATGTTTCTCTTAGTCTTTGGAAGAGGTACATTTTTTACAAAGCCTGCATCGCTGAATCAAATGTAATCAAACAGTAGCTGTGAAGAGTGCGGGGGGGGGGGGGGGGGGG